>NHYE01005572.1:0-49028 GCA_002938385.1 Gymnopilus dilepis
TCAGATGGCGTCAGGCGACCAGGAAGATATAGCACAGCAAAAAATCGGGAAGGGAAGGAGAGGAAGGGCGTCAAGTACACCGCGACAGATGAGGAGGAGGAGATGCGGGAAGAGAAAAAAAAACGGGTAACAACGAAAAGGAAAAGGAGAGAGGGGATCTTGCGGAAAGGATGAGAAGAGAAGCACGTGTGAGACGGATGATGGTCAAAAAAAGAGCTGGTACCAGAGTAATCAAATCAAATCATTTACCAATTCCTCCATCCCCTTCCGAACTTCAATCTCGTCAATCTTCCGTACAGCTTGCTTTCATCCCAACAAACGATTCGCCATATAGGTCTACGCCGAAATTCCTATGTGTTCTATCATACACCCCGCACTATTACCTCCCCACTTCATCATCAGCATCATCATCCTGCATAGGTCATACCGCCCATGATACATTGAGTACCAGCGGCTCCAAAACCCGCCAGCGGGCTTGTTTCACAATTTATTCGTCCAAGTTCCAGTGGCGCAATAGATAGAGGCATCCGCGTTATCGTCTGCATAAGAGCGAGGCCTATCACACGGACCTCGGACGCGATCGACCCAATCAAGCGTTCATTTCGTCATTTCCCTTTACTGTACACCTCCAGATCTGGTGGACACGCGCCTAATCCCCTTGTAGATCTCCCCTTGACTGCCATATTCGTCGCGATCGTTTACATTAAAGAGGACCCCGCCGAGTCGACAAGCAGATTTAAATAATTTATTACCGCTTTCATGTCCTTGTCGATCCCGGACTTGGCTCTACCAAGCGACGCTATGATTCATTGGCGTCCTCTCTTGGTCCTGCGGGTTTCATTGTCGCCTTCCAAGAGCTCTAGATCTCTTGTTTAGGCCTTCTTGTCATCCCTTGGCTCGTCGTCCTTTGTCTCATGCGGTTAATCCTTCTCCAGATGCGCTTACCATCTCGTACCTAGCTCAATGTGGGTGGGTAGAGTGTGTGCTCTTCGAGGTCCTCCGAAGCCCCCTTCTGAGTCTTCGAAATTCCCCCAGACGTTCTACTATTCCCAGCGTACCCACATTTCTCCGTCTGATCTTCAAGGAACTCCACTGGCTTTCACCCAAGGCTCGGCGAAAGCCTCTCGTAACCACTTTAAAAGGTTACATACACGAGGGAAGTCCAGGTACACCGAGTGAACTCCCCTCGCTTGCAGCTTTCGGAAGGTCACATCGTCGCAGCTTACACACTTTGCTTTGATTCGTTCACGTCGGACGTCTTCTTCCACTCGAGCTGTCTTACTTAGCGCTACTGTCATGACGATCGGAGCTACTCTAGCTCTGAACTCCCTTCACCTCGACACCCTCCAATTTCCAGCGGGTTTTTCTCTGAATATTCTTTCCCCTCTATGTTCGCTCAGACCTCTTCACCCGGGACGCCATCGCCATCCGGAGCCCGGAATCGAGCCATTTCAGGTCCTGGTCAAAGCCACCGAGCGCGGACTTCGAAGCCGCTTATCTAGCCGACGCCCGCCTAACTCTAAGCGTAGCGTGTCAATGGTCTGATGGAAGATAATTAACAGCTCAATTGACCACTTTATTAAATGGCCCGTACTTCCGTGCCGACGCGTCGGGGACTCGGGACTGTCACCTCATTCGGGATTCGGCTAGGCGCTTGATCTGATGGCTTGATGCGCTCTTGTGGCTCGCGGGAAGGAATGCTCCCTCCGGAGGTGGCACTGGTAATGCGCATGACGCAGTGCGTGCTTGCTCGCGCCTCTGGAGTCCGGCATAGTCCGTAGACCTTGTTTACAAGAGCGTATCTATGCCTCCTGACTGGCCTTGCCGCTCCTCTTGCTGCGGTCTGCAGCAAGTTCTGACTATTAGCAACCTTACATGACATTCGACCCACCTGTCTATCGTTTCCACCCGTCAACCTACCTTGGCGGGATCTACACGGCCTCGGCTCGGATTGACGTGAAAGTCGCCCGAGCGCCACACGTCTTCTTTGATTTTCTGACTGTACGTGAATTTGCTTGGTTGTAGGCTACTGGGAATAATATATGCTATCCGCCCGGTTGAGGTACCAGTACATGGTCGCATCACTAGGCACCTGCCTCTAACCTGTGCCTCAATCAACCCGTTTGACTTTCAATCTGGCAGCCCTACTCATTTCTTTAACTTCTTACTTTGTCTCCAACTTCCCTTGCCAAAAGCGTTCATGTAAAGACCGCGCCAAGAGTAAAGCTCCTCAAGAGCCTACATGCCTACATCTTCCCTTGAGCCACCTCCAAGTTCCTCCATTTCCAAAGACTGGTCCAAGCAGGAGCCTCAAGCTTTTTCTGACCTGAACCGCGTCCGCTCGTCGGCCTCTCCTCTTCCCGCCCATGACTCCCAAAGACCAGCCCCGCGTTGGTGACTAGATAAGCGCCTCATCGTTTTTCCTTCCATCTCTTCATCCTATCAAATTCAATACAGAATCTCGAGCGCCATCAAGACCTTTCCAAAATCGTCCGCATTGTCCTCTGAGACAAGTTGCCGAAAACATTGTTGACCCCGAGGAGAACTTCCATTTCCTACCCTGCCGTGCCCATTGCTTAAAGTAGACTCCTTACGTCGTCAAGCGGCCCGCACACGCAGTGTCTCTTCGTAGAAGTGGCCGATGACGGCTCTCGAATTTTGGTAGACGTGGTCGGCGGATATTTGAAGGTCACTACCCAGTGCGGCGTCAAAGTGCCATATTGCCAAAACTCTATGTTCATGTGGGATAGCGCTTCCAAAGAGAGCTCTCACTTGGTACCCTGACCAGCTGGTAAACAGGTTAATCGACAATCATTGCAAGGACAGTCATTCATTCCAAGCCAGTCATGTAGAGGTATAAGATGCCAATAGTCAGAAGTGTAGGTATGGGACAGGTGAGAAGCTCAGGTCCTGCACGTAATACGAATTTCTCTTCATCCAGCATAGTGTATGGTATTACCCACTAATAGTGAGTCGTGCACTCCACCACTGTCGAGCACTGTCGAGTGAGTATATTGGGAAATCGGTGGTACAAAAGCTACATGGTTAGCATGACCAATCAAGAAACAGGGTAGTAGCTACGTCGAAACAAATCACAATCCCTGCCAGTGTTCCGGAGGCGAAATCAAAAACCGAATGCCTCAAAGTCCTGACCATCATATTCCCCGTGCATATATTTGATGACAAGCTCAAGACCGTATTCGTCATTGTCGAACTCAGCTATTCTTGGATTTCTCGACCAACCAGGCGTTCCTCCTCGTGATTTTCCCCCGACAGCAGTACAAGAATCAAAGTCAATAATGACTGCATGGCCATCGCCTCGGAGCATGATATTCCTAGGGTTGATGTCATCGTGGACTAACCCCAGCTTGCGAAGGAATTCCAAGCCAGATTTAATATCTGATATCACCCTGTCCTTGTCAAAGTGAGGACACCTACACGGGGCAGCGATAAATACTGTGATACTACATGCGTGTCAGAGATCTAGAATTGCACTTACTGTTCCGCAGCTACTTCGCCCTTGAGGCATTACTGACAGCTTCTAGAGGACATCAATTTCAGCATCGATCAATTCAAAATCTGTTTTGCCCTTGTAGCAATGCCAGTACGGCCATTTCGTGAACGCATATCGCTAGGATTTATATGGAGCCTCTGTAATACCATCGTCGCGAATTCCCTGAAAGGAGGGGGACTTATCAAGAAAGTCAAGAAAACCTTCTAAACCTTCATCCATACGATGCACGCTTTAGGAGACCCATTGCTTTGAAAGACTTTCCCTTTTGCAAGCAACTTTCGCTGGCTTGACGTCTGGACAGATGTGGTCACTGAATATTGAATATTGATGTGAGATTGAATGAATGATTTCCCTGGGTTCACTTTCATGTATGACCCACACTAGTACATACTGTCTAATTGCCGAAGTAAGAAGTCGATCGCAAATTCAGAGATCTGGATCAATCATTTTCACCAATGATATCGCCAGGAAGATCTTCCAACCTGCATTTCACGATGATGCCTTCCCTCCATTCATCTTCTTGGTCTCTACCCATCCAATATTGTTTGACGCCCCTTGCTCTACGGACCACATTTCCATGTAGTGTTTGCTCCTCAATGACAAAAGGATGTAGCATTGACGAATTTTTTACGCGGCCTATACGCCACTGGAGCCAGCTGCACCGCTGAAGTTTGGTGCAGACCTGGGCAACGATTTGGGAGGCCTCTAAGCGTCGTTTGTAGGAACGCACATACCAAGCATAGTCGGTATCTGCTGTGACCGGGTCATTGCTGTTCTTTTCGAAGTCTGACGACAGCTTGAGTTCGATGAGGTTTGTATTTCTTGACAAGATTTTCGCATGTGCGTCCTGCGTTGGTTCGAGTTAGTCATGATCAGATAAGGTCGAACCACAGTATCAGACCTGCCAGGGAAGCGAGTAGCCAGTCGCAAGGTTATTCCATGATATAGAAAGCTTTGTCAAGTTTGGGAATATTGTAGGAATGGTGTCGAGGATGCTGTCATCGAGACTTTGGAGAGCGTACTCAAACGATGTCAATGTTGTCCCAGCGTCCTTTATGGACCAAAGGTCAAAGTGAGAATCGAGCTTCGATGGTTCGTTTTTTATGCACAAATCCACCAGAGAGGCAAGTGATGGCCGAATCAACTTCATTAATTGTTCATGTGAGCTACCTGGTTGATCTGGATGGTCACCCAGGGTCCACGTTATTGAAAGTGCCTGCAAACCGCGAAGTCCTTCTATCACCGGTCCTTGTAATCTCTCGAAAGTCCCTGTTTTTAGGGAGAACTTAATGAGAGGAAGATGTTGAAGAGAAGACAACAGCTGGGGTAATCGCGCTGGAGTGATAGGGCGCCGACAGATTTGGCTGTACGAAAAGCTTTGCAAACTTGGCAAGCTCTGAAGGAAAGCAAAGATAATGTCGCAATTGTCGAAGTCGCGAAAGTCCGGTTTCAACTCCAGCTCCCTGGTAGGATATTGTATTAGCACGCCTCGAGCTATCAGGATACACTGACTTGATTGCCCATTTTACGTCCATCCCTACTTTATGAATATTTTGCAACTTCGAAATTATGTCCCCCGTATACCGAAGACTGCCGAACACGCAGTCTAGACAATGCTGCCGAAGCAATCGAGAAACGAGAGACAGCGTTCGTTGGTCCCTTAGCGGAATGTGTTGGATAATCTCAGCGATGAGTTCCGCTGGCAAAAAGATTCCTAGATGTTGTGAAAGGACCATCAGAGTAGTAAAGACCGTGCCACCAGGGTCAGAAACGTTGTTGGACTCGCGAGGCCCGAGCACACATCCGTCCACCACTGAAAGTTTGTGGATGCGAAGTACCGGCCTCTTGTGTGCATTCCTGTGGATGGTCTTGTGGGTAGATAGACCTGGGTTCGACTTAGCCCTCAGTAAGACTCCTGCGAAACAGCCAGCCGAAACTCTCATGATCACACAGTGAATTATAATTGACTCGTCCGCCTGTTAACTATTATCCTGCTATTATCAAGCCCTAGACCGGAAGGCCCCCAAAGACCCTAAACAGTACTGGTTAGACGTTGAAAGCACTAATATCTTCTCCGTTGTATTCCCCCTTCATAAATTGAATTACGAGCTCAAGTCCATGTTCATCATTTTCCACCTCAGATTTCTTGTTGTATTTGGACCATCCAGGTGTGCCGCCACGGGCTTCAGCTCCAATGGGAGAGCAGGAATCAAAGTCAATGATAACACCTTGCCCGTCTTCTTTAAGCATAATGTTGTGAGGATTGATATCGTTATGAACAAGCTTTAGTCCATGAAGGAAGTCCAGTCCTGCCCTGATTCCAGAGATCACGAGATTGGCATCAAAAGACGGGCGTCTGGAGAAAAATCAAGGCCATGAGTACTCAGGCTGCTAGCTTTGTAGACCTCGTATAAATGTGTTGTCTAAAGAGACTCACTTCTCAGCAGAAACTTCGTCCCTGATATATTCTGCCAGGGTACAAGGGTACTTACGCAGGCAAACCCCCTTGACGAAAGAGCCATCGCGAATACAACCAAAATATTCCACGATACTAGGATGCGGGCGCTTGGATAACTTCTCCAGAATGTCAATCTCTGCTCTGAGGTAGTCTGGGTTGCATTCGTCTGCAAGACAGTGGCCATAGAACATCTTGACGAAGACGTCGGACGAGAGAGGCGCTTGTATTTCAGTTATGCTATCGTGCCAGGCTGCATAAACTTTCTCTTCAGGAATAATGGTACCGACCATCTTAGGCAGCTCCTTGACGATGTCTATTTCAGATTGTCGTCGAAGATCTATAGTTCGATAGATCTGGCCACCTTCAGTCCACACAATACAGCAGTCGGAAAATTTGTCGTCGGAACCCCAGTGTTCGCCTTGAACAAGGAGACGACGTGCTTCTTGTTGAGAGACGGAAATAGTAGTTGACGACATGGAGTGTACAACAGCACGACCTCAGAATCACCGGTGGCAAATTTAAAGATGAGCACGAAGGAGTTGGAATTCAACGTGAACATTTGAACTCAGAACTGTGGGTAAATGGGGTCATGACCACTTGACCAGTTTCATTGTCCTTGAATCTCAGTTTCCTACTCATTTGTTGAGAGGAAATTAGATGGTACCACATGCAAACTGAAAGGCAGGATACAAGTCAGGAACCTCGAAAAACGACGACTGAAGCACTACTGTAAGTTGGCCACACTGCCGCAGCCAGCCGTTACACCAAAAGGTCAGATAACTGAATGATTGAGCATTCAGTCAACCGGCAGTACCTACGTTGTGAGCTACCAGACTTACAACTACTACGGAGTTCACCAGCAGCGAAAATGAGGTGTTGACCCTTGGATTTGAACATAAGATTCAAGGATCCACAAAGCCCAAGGTACAGGGCGCGACGTCCTTTCTGTCGTCGGCATGATGGACTCCAAGGGTATACAAGCCGATTGGGTGATCGATGGAAGCCGCCTACAATGCAATGAAATGCCGCCGACCCAGAGCAATGGGTAGGCTCTGAAATCCGAGAATGATACAGATGCCAAGCAGCCTTCTGGAGAAATCTATGCGATAAGCCGAGCTCTCGGCTGGCTCGCCTTCCATTACTCTGAAGGGCCTAACATGGCCATCGAGCCAGTCACGGGCGAGGAAAATCCCAATCGTGTTGAAGGGCGGGTGAAGGGCCCATCAAAGCCATTACAGAAACAGCCGCATCCAGCCGGGCATATAGGGACGGTCAGGTTGAGAGAGTTCCAGCAAGAGGTGTGCGTAACATGCGAACAAGTTAAACACGTCCTTGAGAGGCCTGCAAACGACGATTAAAGAGATAAAGAAAGGGCATCGATGTAGGACACACCTTTGACAGGAAGCCTGCAAACAGTGCAAGAGGGCATCAAACAGCTCGTCCTACAGGATGGACACACGTTGGTAGTTGGCGGGAGAGGCGTCCTACAGTCCCTTCTCGAGCAAATGCGGAGCAATCCGACACGATGAGCCTCCATGGGAGTAGCAGGTGGAGAATTTGTCACCGATGCCGGTTCGTTGAGAGCTACTGCCTTCAGCAGTTCCAACCGCTTTTGGAACATTTGCCACCTGAACAAAAGTTCAGCGTATGCATAGACATTGAGCCTAAATTGCTCCATCAAAGTGTCGTCAAACAATTGCGGCGTCCTGTTTGAGAGAATTCGTCAAAGGTAAGTTGATCTTCCAAAAGATACTAGACATACATCATTTCCTCTGCAGGTGATTCAAAAACGACAACCTTCTTCCCGTGGCCCATGTACGACATAGTTGAATTAGGTGTCAGTCTGGAAGAGCCACCCTTCTTGAGCCCATAGCCAGAAGACGAGAATGACCCAGAAAGAGCTTTCGAGACATGTGCGGTTGGAATCAACCCACTTCCTCCGCCCTCGTTCCAAGATTTCGAGGTAATACCAGGCGAGTTTGAATAGACCGAGGAATCTTTTCTGACGCGTTTACGCCTCAGGCTGCTAGCACCCGGTGAGTCCAGTCCGCCGAGACGCTCAGCCGACCTTGACAGTGTCTCGATGGCACCGGAAATTGAAGTCGTGGTTGTCGGTGTCAATATTTCACTAGGAGTACTGACAAATGCTCCCCCAGTAGCAGATCCTCCGTCTCTGAATGAGATGGTATCCTGTACACCAGTCATAAACTGCCTCATACTCCCCGTGTTGAACAAGCTTGACCAGGACCCTCTGGAAGAATTAGAGGAAGCCACTGAAGGGGCAGCGATCGAGGGTGGCGGATGGAGAGCAGGAATAGGGGAAGGCGAGAGGGACGGAATTCTCGGTGACGGAGTTGAAGGAATCCTAGGCCACCCTCCGGGTGTGGTCACAGGGCTGTTGATGGCTTTTGTGAGGTTGAAGTAGTCTAACCCCCCCAGGCGCTGTGGTAAATGAGGAAACGGCAGTGACGGTGTGTTTGTCTTCCTCCTGCTCAGACTTGGAGGCAAAATGTTCGTGGGCCGGTGATAGGTTTGCAACACTAGCATGGCAATCATTGCGAGCATCTGGACGTCCTTCTCTTTGGCTGCTTCATCGTACCTGACCAACAATCAGTTTATTACAATAAAAAGGACAACCATCTGGGCTGAGTACTTACAACCGCTTGATCACTTTCGCTGCCAGCGTGTCCGAAGCGAACCTCGATAAGGAACCTCTGTCGCTCTTCTCATCCGTTCCCTCATCATCATCAACGAAAAGCGTCCTGAGCGTCTTGAACACCCGTTCGTGGTCGTATCTGCCATGCTTCCTTGCGGCAACGGCGTTTCGCTCACACACCTCCGACAGCCTATTGGCATCTGTGCTGGGCTTATCCCCGCTGAGAGCCATGGAGAACACATAATCCTCAGCGACACTCTGATCGGCACCCGTGAAGGGCCGCGTGCTGCTCAGATACACTGTGCTCCGCCTCAAGGCCGATAACGCAGCGTAGCGGCTCTGACCCGCCATGGAAGCGGAATCTTCCGTCGAGTATGGATGGTGCCCCCTAGCGGCGTAGTCTGAATCTCTTCGCCACTTGCGCTGCGGCAGCGTAAGCAGGTTCGTCATGGCTCTGAGGATGTTCACTTCGGTACCAGGTTGCCTCGGGTCAATGGGCGCGACTGTACGGTCCATGGCTGCTAGCCCAAGACGGCGCACAGCGTCCGAAACGAGGGCAGGAGACTGGAAATAACTAGCCTTGGGTGGCTGCGGTTGTGGTGTCTGTTGATCTTGAGGTTGGGCCAGTTGTTGGGGTGGCACAGTACCCAAGGCTGTAGGGGCATTGTTCGTCGCAGGGTCGGTTGCTTTCGGAGCCCCCGACCCTGAGGCGTCTCTCATTGCATTCCGATAGAGCCTAGGAGGAGCTCTGAAGAAACAAATGAGTTCACCTGCACAACCTTTTGTCAGCAAAACAGCTTTCGTGAGGGAAGAAGACACGCACCATTCGGACCAAACGAGCCTTGAGACGTCCTGGGTTCAGCCAAATTCTTGTTATTCCTCAGGAGCGAGACAGTGATATCCCTTGCCCTCTTGCCCTCCTTCCCACCTACCACCCTGTCCTCGTCAGAAGAACTGGTCTCTTCGTCCTCTTCGTCCATCCTCCCTTCATCTGCAAACAACAAGAATCTCAGGCAGGCTTCTAGGCAGGGCCGCTTTCGCTCCCTAATCCTCCTTAAATGACGGAGGATGTAAGCACGGTCAGACATGGATATGAGGGGGTTTCGTTCCAGCTCAACATTGGGTGTGCCGTGCGGGTGTGTGCCCGAGGGATAGTCCTTCGGGAAGGTGAAGGTAACGCGCATGAAGACCGAGGATGTTTCACCCCATGGCCCATGCAAGCCAAGGGTGCAGGTCCGCTTCTTGATGAGATCGTGCTGAAAGAGGAGGTAAGCAAGGTGGATGACGACGAGGAAAAACAGAGGACGGACCTTTTCCAACTTGATCTTGGATGCTGCGAGTTTCTTTAACACACTGGTAATCCTGATAGTCAAGTCAGATCCACTGCCTTTTACCTCTTAGGAAAAAAGACCTACTCATCCTGCAATGACCCCTTTCCATCATTCTCCTTATCCTTTTCCTTGGTCGACACCCTCTCCTTCTCATCCAACCCACTGATACTAGTAATACTCTCACTTCTCCGCATCGACCCCTCAATAAAGGCCAAGCCATCCTCATCTCCCTCAGCCCCAGAAGCAGACGCAGAAGCATGTCGACTCCTCGAGCCAGACCCTGATACCGACCCTGTCTTGGATCTTAACCCGCCAGCAACGGACACAGGCGCAGAAGGTACACCACTGCTCCCCTCACCACTGACACTAGCACTAGCACTAGCGCTAGCGCTAGCACTTGCACTAGCAGCCTCACTGCTCCGCGTACTTCCCCTCTTACTTCCCCTCCCGCCTGTCCCAGCCCTCCCACCACTCGCACCCCCACTTCCCCCCACAGCAGCACCAGCCGAACCCGGGCCTCCAGCACCGACCTTGACACTCGCCAACCACGTCAACTGGTCCATCTGCTTGCTGACACCATGTTTACTCATTAGCCCCGTCCCGCCTTTACTCATCGTCGCAGACGGCGTGGCGCTCAGCCCTGCGTGGCCAGCTGGGCCTGCAGCGGCAGCGATGGATAGAGATCCACGACGCCCGGCATGTCCGATGAAGTTGGACACAGCGATGTCGCGCGTGTTGGTGATGGTGGGTGTGGCTGTGACGGTGTCAGTGCCCAGCTCGGTGTCTGCTTCCATCGCTGCATGTAACGGGACAAGAGAAAACGAAGCAACATTGGCCCCATGGCCGGGTTTGTTTCCTCTTTCGATCGGAGGTGAGAGGGTCTGGACAGACAACGGTAGTGGTGGTGACGGTGACATGGTCTCTGGGGAGCTAACGAAGGTTTCAGCACCGGTAACCGCTTCTTCTCGCTCTCTTTCTTCTCTTTCTTCCAATTCGGTTCTTGTAAATTTGGAACGACCTCTGATGACGTTCGGTATGTGGCCAACTTTCTGTAATGCAAGCAAAAGACGCGTCAAATGACCATCACCGAATAGAAAGCAGATAAAATCATTACCTGCATGACCTCTGCATCTATAGGCCAAAACCTGAGGGTTCGGTCTTTCGACCATGTGATCAGCTGGAAATCTTCTAAAAAGTGGAAACAAAATGTCAGTCAAAGTCAAGGCATTAAAGTCAAGAAAAAAGAAACCAACCATGCTTCCCCTTCCTCCACACAAACTCTTTGACAACATCCGAATGTCCCTCAAACGTCTCAACCAATCTAGGCTCCTCCTGCTCCCCAATGGCCCCTACACCCAATCCAGCCCCCGCCCTCCCAAACATCTCCAGCACCGTTTCCCCTCTCTGCGGTAAACTCAGGACGCCCTCACCGAAGGGCAGGTTCCGTGCCCGCCACACGGGGTAGCCGGTCTTGATGACCTCCACGGGCTCGCAGTAGCCCTGGAGGTTCGGCGCGTTGATGTTGAAGGTCTTGATGGACATGTCGAGGGAGCAAGTTGTGATGTGAGTATGTGAGAGCCGACGAGGGGAAGAGGCAGAGGAGGTTGAGGGTCGCGCCCAGTCGATACCATAAATTTTGTGGGTGTGTGCGCGGATGTGCGTTATGGGTAGGGAACCTTTCTGAGAAGGTCTTGTAAATTTCTGGCATCATAAATCGGTCAGAGAGCAGTGGTACTCACCCTCCTGTCCCAGATCAACACTTCGTTAGAATGAGCAGAAGCCAAGAGGTTGGGATCTTGGTAGTTCCACTTTACTTGCGTTCCGCCAGCTGCGACCCACATTTCTTAGTATGGTTCCTCTGATAATTCATGTTCAACTTACCTTTGAAAGCAGACAGGCCAAAGATGGGTTTCTGAGGTTCCCTGACGTCCCAGGCCCATATCCAGGAGTCGATGCCAGTACTGACCACGACATTAGGCTCCGTGGTATGCCAGTTGATATCAGTAATAGCCCTATAGTGAGACTTGAGGATATGTTCAATGGACGTCTTTCCGGTCATGTACAGATTCCATATTAATCTGCGAAAACCATAGAATAAAAGAGGGCAGCAATTTCCTAAGACTCAGAAGGAATATACGAGACTTTGGATGACTGACAGCTTTTCACTGGACGTTGACACGATATATTGTGCGTGGCTCGGGTGTGGATTCCACTGCACGTCTGCTACATCCCACGTCCCTCCTTGAGGGAGAAAGCGAGGTATTCGAAGAGGGTATTCGAGGTCAATTATGAAGAGACCTCGTCGACTGTTGACCAAGATTTAAGTTCCAAACAGAGGAAACATGCAGGTCAGAAGACTTACGCAGCCAGCACGATATCGCGCGACGTGGGGCTGATGCTCATCTACAAAAGAAATTAAATTATTAGCCGATAATCAGGAATGAACATGAATCAGGACCCACGTTGCCGACTGCGTCGCCCACCAAGTCCTTGACATTTATCTCCCAGCTTGAATGAAGGCTCTTGCCTTCCTGAGGTGACTCAGCCTCACTGCTATCTCTCTCCTTCTCCTTCCCCTTATTTGCTTTGACCACGCCTACCTCTATCGGGCTTTCTTCCTCCTCTTCCTCAACTGCGTCGTCTTCCGGTTCTGGTTCAGGCTCAATCCGTGGCCGCCTGGCACGGTGCTGAAATATCGTTTCGCTGACAGAGGGAGGGAACGATGGTCTCCTCTTCCTCCCTTGACCATAGCCACTCCCAGGAAAACTTGAATACCCGCCATGGGCGTGTTGTTGGTGTTGGTGTTGCATCCAGTCGTAATTCGAAGTAAGGGGCGTAAGTGTGGTCAGATTCTCCTCCGACCTCTTCGAAGAACGCCGTCTTCCACTGCGTGACGTGTGCCCTTCATTGCTCTCAAATAACAAGGAAGATTCGGGTAGAGAAGGTGTCCATGATGGTCGACGTGTCGACAGTAACAAGGTATCAGATGAGTGAATGCTCGTCGATGGTAGGGGTCGCTGGTGATGGTGATATTGCGACGATGAGGGTGCATGTGACGGTGAGGACGTTCTATGTTTCGACGACGACATATTCTTCTGCGGTAGGTGTTATCGTGAGCGAAGTGTTGAGGAGAACGTCGTCGACGGTGAACACACGGTTCAGGTCTGGCCGTCGGCTGAACCTTCCATTTTCGAAATAGAGTGCAATTACTTCCGAACAAATCTTATCTTATCATGCACCCTTCTGTTCGGCATAAAGAAAAGTCAAGAGTCCCCATGTGGGCGGCCTCCACCTCTTTCCCACTTACTTCCACCAAAGATGAGGATGCTAGGCTCCCTAGCGGTTGCTTTGTCGTTCTTGACTTTGGCAAGCGCTCAGCAGACAGTGTTCAGCGCGGCTGGTGCGTGTGATTATCAGTTCAACGACGCGCTCACGGGATTTACGCGTCATCATCTGCACACGATGACTTACAGCTTCACACCAGTCATACGACTCAGGCCTATTCTCTCCTCTCGAAGATCTTTCTGTTCTATCCGAAACAGAGTTCACCACTCTCGGACATCCGGCCTTCCCCAATTACAATGTCAGAGTAAAGAAGTCCAACTTTTGTGATGGCACCGTCAAGTAAGCTTTCTGGAGTTCACAGCCTTTTGGCACTCAGGATTCGACATGATTTGACATTCCACTGTAGTTCCTACACCGGTTACATTGATATACAAGCTCGACACCTTTTCTTCTACTTCTTCGAGAGTAGAAATGACCCAGATAATGACGATGTCATATTCTGGACGAATGGAGGACCTGGTTGCTCTTCTTCTCTTGGACTGTTCATGGAGCTGGGTTTGTGCATACCTTTCCTTTGCAAAGCACGAGACGTTCTGATACACGTGTCGTACAGGACCTTGCAGAGTACTTGATTCAGAGGGTCCAAAATTCAACCCATATTCATGGAACTCGAACGCAAACATATTCTTCATCGACCAGCCCATTGGCGTGGGCTTCTCATACGCGAACTACGGGGAATTTGTCGTAAGCTCCCTCTCTCTTCGAATGGCTTAGAAATATTAACGACACAACGAAGAGCACGACGGAGGAAGCGGCAAAGGACATCGCAGCCTTCGTCGCCATTTTCTTCGAGAATTTCTCCAAATTCAAAGGTCGACCGTTCCACATGGCCGGAGAATCCTACGGAGTGCGTCATCAACTCGAGCTGCTCCAAAGCCTGCACTGAACATATCTTTGTGATGAACTCATTAGGGACGTTACATCCCTGTCTTCGCTGCAGAGGTATACGACCAAAATGCAAAACTGGTCGAAGCTGGAATTGCGCCAATCAATTTGACTTCAATAATGATTGGTTCGTCACCTTCGCTTTTGTCAGTTCCTATTCAAGAAAAATTATCTTTGAAATGCAGGCAATGGCATCACCGACTTCTATACCATGGCGCCTTCATACTACGACATCGCCTGCACGCCAGCTTCTGTGGAACCCATTCTCGATATCGGGTTTGCCTCGTTCCTTCCATCCCATGTCGCCGTTCTGATGAAATGAACTTGACAGGACTTGCGTCCGCATGAAACAAGCTGTAGGTATAGATCACTTGCTGTTGAAAACTTTACGTTGACGTGGAACTACTCAGGTCCCGAGGTGCGAGAAGTGGCTGAAGAAAGCCTGCGTAGACAGCTTTGACGCTATCAATTGCGAAGCGGCAAATACTTTCTGCGGTAATGAGATAGGCGAACCGTTCATGTCGTCAGGTGAGGATAACTTTCAAGGTCTGACGGGGGCAATATTGAAATCGATTTCGCAAAAAAGGCAAGAACCCATACGACATCAGCAAAGACTGCGAAGGCTATCTTCCCGACACACTTTGCTACCCAGTCACAAAGTAAGTCTCCATACGTGCATTGCTGCTCGACACCTAATAACACATGGCCTATCAGGAACATTGCACATTACCTCGACCTCCCCTCAACCCGCGCAGCCCTCGGTATCCCCCTTAACGACACATCCCTCCCTATCTCGCACAAAAACTTCTCCTCGTGCTCCAATTCCGTCGGGTACGCCTTCTCCCTCGCGCTGGACGAATTCCACCCAACCCATCACCACGTCGCGGCGCTCCTCGACCGGGGCGTCCGCGCGCTCATCTACGTCGGGACGTACGACTGGATCTGCAACCACGTGGGGAATGAAAGGTGGCTCGTTGGGGACGATTTCGCTGGGAGCTGGTGGGGTGGCGAGCGGTGGAGGAGGGAGGATAGGACGGTGTGGGTTGTGGATGGGAAGAAGGCAGGAGAGAAGAGGAGTTTTGGGCCCTTGACGTTTGCTACTATTGAAGGAGCGGGGCATATGGTATGTCTTTTGCGGTCTGGCTGTGCCAACGAGGTATTTTTTGCTAAACTAATTGTACGTACAGGTTCCGTACGACAAGCCCAAAGAAGCTCTGGAACTTGTGAACAGGTGGTTGAGGAACGAAGATCTATGATAGTGACTAGATGAAATTGGTTGTTCTCAAGTCTCGAGCATCGATTCTTGCGTGGCTCAGCAGACCCCTTTTCTCTTTCAACGTCAATTCCAAAATGGAAAGTAGCCCCATTTGGGATGAAGCAAACAATAGGCTGCCCACGGGGTCCTGCGAAGTCAACACCCGAACATACAATCAAAGACGACGACTTCTCTTTCCTTTCAACTCAACGTTGCCTACATGTCAGAGTTTACCACCCTAACGCATCAAGGCAGAGTTCATCTGCTGTCAAAGAAATCTGTGAGGCTGGAACGCGATACATTCTTCTTTCGACCCAACCCATTTGGATCCCTCATCGGCGGTAGGGCTTCCGAGTTACAACTTTGCTCAACCCAACTGCCAAATTTTTTCTTGATCAGGCATCAATCAGAGGCTTGCCAAAATCACCTGTGCGACCCTCAACCGCTGGGGAAAGCTCTGCGATCCGCGGTGCCCGCGTTTCTACCTATATCCTGTCGCGCTCAAGAAATGCGGGATCCTGAAATACCTTACGGACCCGACAGGCCCTGCCATAGGACCTGAATCGACTGACTCTCTAGAACCCGGAAATTACATCATAGAGGTAAAAGGTATTTTGGGCTCAGGTCGTTTTTATCCTGTTTGATTAGCTATGCGTTCAGACTGCGACATGGCGGACCCCTTTGATTTTCTCAATATTACCTTTCCTTTCATCCCCTTTGACCACGATCTGAAGAGTTTCACGGAACTAGAAGCAGCGGCAGAAGGTCTCGAATCATTTTTGGATGGCATATCGCGTTGGGTATGTGAGCTACAATAGCTTCTCAAAAGTATGGCTCTGAAGTACTTGTCGCCTGCAATTAAGAATGACTTTCCTAACGGCCTCGAAAATATAATTGTCGAGAGGGACGGCGCGCAATGCATGATAACTGGCTCTAAGGACGATCTCGGCGTGTCATGGATTTTCCCGCCTGCATGGGCCGATTTTGTGCGTGGACAAGTGTCGTATCTAGATGGGATAACTGATCGAAAAAACATATGGACCAGTCCGGTGACAAGAGCCACGTAAATAATCATCAAGCGCTCAGAGCTCCTTCGAATGCATTAATTATGCAAAGGAGGCTGATTTCTGCCTTTAATGACAATGCCTTTGGAGTAGATGTGGACGTAAGTGATCAGGACTCGCTGATCACTGGCGTTTTGGCTCATGCATCTACTAAATAGGATAGCTATCGCATCGTAGTTTTCCGTTGCACAGGACTCTCAAAGGACGCATTAGCAGCCTTCCGCAATGAGGCTTCATATTTGTGTCATTTCCCTGCTTGCACTGACGCGCAAGTCTTCCTCCGCCAGCATCTTAGACACTGTATCCTCGTCAACTTTAGAGGAGGAGACATTTCCGAAGACTATCCATTTCATGTGATTCTGGAGACCATGGACGCATTAGGTATCGGTTCTGATGATGGTCCGGACGATGTTGTGCCATTGAGCGACCCTTTGTGGTCGACTTCACTTGGCAGAGAAATTTTTGAGGATTACATGACGACTAATATAATACCGATGTCGACACTCGAGTCCTCGGATGGATGAAACGAAGATGATTACTGTCGGGCACGACCATGCGATGCACTTCTGGGTTTAATCTAGTCACCCGTATTATATAATTCTTTGGACACATCAAACTTGCTAGACAATGGCGAAGTACGGGATCACGTCCATCTTTCCAAAATGCGCCTCTGTGGGAGGCATATAGCATGTTATCAAGTCAATCAGGCTTGATTGACTTGCAGACTCGAAATCGGCAAACGATACGCTACACGTCCTATACACGAAAAAAGGGTTTGAGCGGGTCTCTATGCCGATGCGAAGTAGATAACACGATGAGTTGTGATCCCATGATGATGATATTAAATACAGGAAGATTTGCATAACATTGCAAGGTTGAACTTGCATAGAGGAGTTGGTACTAAGTACATGTCTGGCACGGCCAGCAGTCCATTCATTCATGTGTCGCACTGTCGCCGTTCGAAATTCATATGAGCCACCACTTATCTTGAAGCTTTTGCGACTCCCATTCCTGACACGTGCCACAAAATTCCGGTTTCAAAATGATGCTTGAGGAGGATGGGATTCGGGTTGTCGGAGCTTCCGAACGCTGTTGTCCCGGTCGGCGACAAAAAACCTTCTCTCGGCGCAGGAGGACTCAAAGTTGATTTCATGGTAACAGCTTTAGCCCCGGTTTCTTCGAAGCGATATATTTGATTGTCATTATCCACCTTCCAAAGACTTTGATTAATAACGAGCATGACTTGGATAATCCATCTCTTACATTGATGCCGAACTGATAATCGTCAAAAAAAGCATGAATATCGCTTCGCATAAGTAGCGCATTGGAAATATTGTCAGCCGAATCTTTAGACTTCAGTAAAGACAAAATCGCTGCGTGTTTCCGATGCTGAGGGAAAGCTAGGCTTGCCTAAAAAGTGTAAGAGGGGTTCGTCACAGAAATTGCAGGTCTCAAAGACTTGCCATGTCTACCGAAGCAATGGGGAAAATATGGGCCACTTCGTAGCCCGTGTAATTGTATCCTCGGTTCCTTTGAGGTACGTCCTGACCTGAAATGCGACACCGTCTATCCCTTTCGCGTACATCATTGCGAATTCTTTGACTCTAATAGATATCAGTCAATGTGATGCATGTAGCGCATGAGAAAGGCAAGAGCGTACGTGTCCTTTCTTCTCATCACTCGCCATAGCGGCGCCTGTGGCTGTGGTGGCGCCTGTGGCGGTCCCGCTGTTGCTCCGGGAGCGACGCTTAATGACAGACTCACAAAGTTGATCAAAGACTACCGGCATATACCCTATAGTCAAGTAGGCAGTTAGTCCGCAAAATATTGGGTTACCCATGGACTTGTACTTACTCGTCTCTTGTGAAGGCCTACTTTGCCGCAGCAGCAAGTAATAATGTCCAGCTGGAACGCGTTCCAGTGAGCTCACCTTGCTGTCGGTAGGATCTACAATGAAGCCTCGTGTGACTTTCTCATTGGGGAATACAGCATCAAGCCCCTCGAAATTTCCTGGGAAGGGCGTTTTTCGGTCCAGAGGGTTCCCAGGACTGGATAACAAGGCAAATGGGAAACTAGCCGGGGTAAACTTTTCTGTTTTGGCATCGTACTTCTGCATAGCAGTTTGAGAGCGCAGAACAACCTGTAAATATTCAAAGAGGTCTCTGTATGTCAAAACGTCAAAGCTAAAGCATCCTATGTGTTATGTAGCGATCGAGCTGAGCAGAATGGATTGACATGTTGAACATGACACACCTCCGATGAGACGCCGACCCTTGATGTTAGGTAGGCCATCAGGATATGCCGAACACCATACATGGATGTTCCTCTGGTCTTTGTTGATATATCTAGCGTCGTGGTCGGCCTTGTCTGAAAACTCTGGGATTGGCCGCATAGTCATGGTGAAGAGACCGGTTATCGAGCGCGGAATACCTAAAACTACTTACCTTGAGTTTAAGTAGCTTCGAAAAATCGTGACACATGGCCCGCAAACTGTCGAACAAGAAAGACCTGCGATGTGGCCGAAAGTATCTGCTTTCTATATCGGTCACTAAAGATACTGTAAGGTGGATGTTGCGTGGTTCGGTTAGCTAAAGCCCATGTGGAGAGTCCTTGCTAGGTATATACGTGTCGAAAGGAGTAATGTCCTCCATGCGGTGTCCGACCATATGCTGAAAGTGGACCTGCGAAAGAAGACACTGGTTTGGTTCTGAAGAGACGGATGGGGAAAGCTTTCGCAGGAAGGGAAGCTTACATAGTAGGCTAATGTGCAGGTTGCAGAAGGGTCCGGAACGCATGAGAATGTAAATGGCAAGCAACCCATTTGGAGTTAGGCATGTGACTATTGTCAGTGTCATTGTTCTATCACTGTCAGTGTGTTACTATAAAGGCCTTGGTTGCCACGGATTTTGTCCATCAACTCAATGACTTCTCCAGCGCAAGCCGCACCTTCTACAGTGCATTTACTTTCTAAGAAATCTACGAGGCTTGAACGTGATACGTTCTTCTTTCGACCCAGCCCATACGGATATCTCATTGGAGGTGATATGCTCGACTTGCCTCAGATCGTCACCTCCAGACTAATCGACTTGCTAGGGCTCAATCAAAGGCTTACGAAGGCCACCTGTGCCATGCTCAACCGTTGGGCAGTACTCCTTGACCCTCGGAGTCCGCCCTTTGAATTGTGTCCCGTAGCACTAAAGCAATGCTCCATTCTGAGATATATTCCGGAGCCAATTGGCCCTGCCATACCATCTGATTCCACTGTTCCTATAAAACCCGGAGACTACTCTATAGAGGAGAAAGGTATTTGAAATCAGTATTTTTCACTCTACTTCGCTCAGATCCGGCCAGAATGCAAAATTCAAGACCCGTTCGATTTCGCCAACATGTCATCACCTTTCATCGCTCTGAGCCCTTACCTACAGAGTTTTGCAGAAATTAAGGCAGCAGCAGAATCTCCTGATTCAGATTTGGAAGAGTTCCTTCACTGGGTATGTGCTCGTGTGCTGCGATAATTCCGTAACTCTTACCTGCCGGTCTTGAATGATGAAGTATGACTTTCCTACAGGTTTCGAAGACCTCGTATCCGCAAGGGACGCTCAGAAATGCATGATAACAGGATCCAAGGAACGCCTTGGGGTCACATGGATTTTTCCGCCTCCATGGGCCAATGCTGTACGTGACTAAAGACTCGTACATTAGCTCAATTGCTAAGGGACATTCCTGACTAGTTCAGCAAAAAAAGATATGCTCATAACCATCAGGCGCTCGTCGTTCCTTCAAACGCCATGCTTATGCAGAGGGACCTCATTCCTGCATTCCACGACAATGCCTTTGGAATAGATGTAGATGTAAGAATATGTGAAAAACTTGGCCTCGTCGTCTCGACTCACCTGTCCCAAATTTGTCAGGACAACTATCGCATTGTAGTGTTCCACTACGCGGAAGGGTCCAAGGAAGCTTTATCTCCTTTCTGCAATGAGCCTGCATACCTGTGCCATACTCCGGTGTGCCCTACCATGCAGGTCTTCCTTCGCGAACATTTCAGACGCTGCATCCTCGTCAAGTTTAGAGGAGGGGACATTCTCGAAGATTATCCATCCGAGATGATTCTTGAGACCATGGAAGCACTAGGCGTAGGCCCTGATAATGATCCGGACGAGGTTGCGCCTTTCACGGACCCTTTATGGGAGACTCCACTGGGTAAGGAGATTTTCGAAGATTACATGAAAGTCGGTCTACCGAGCTCGACAGCTCAGTACTCGGATGAGGGTGTTATTGAGGATGAAGCATTCTATGATTCTTGGCCCGTTGAAGATGATGGCACCACCGATAATTGATTGTACGCCCTTTGACCTAAACCGTTCTTTGTAATTTGTAATGGACGACCCATTACCACTTGTATTTTGGGTCCATATCAATGGAATTACTGATCTTTGACTAATTTCTTTTCCGGAACAATTTAACACTACAGAATGACGACTTCGATGTTATGATTCACGGTGCATGAAAAAGCTTCTTAGGTTACATGTTACATGTTTGACGGCATAGGCGGCGTGATGGCCGGGCTGTAGTGATATTATTATGCCTAAAGCGTTGATAATGCTGAGATGATCAATTAGTCGACCGTATATTTCTCGAGGAGTATGTAGACCCGTCTTACGCAATGGAAGCACAAAAAAGGCAGTCCCTTCGTCGATCCATCCGTTCGCAACCATCATATCATGCTCTTGTTGGTCCGTAGTATACCAGTGATCTCCAGTACTTGACTGGAAGACGGACAACAACGGCACACTACCGCACACTTGGGTCGAATAGGCATACCCTACTATACCCTGGGACACATATCCGCTTGCAGTAGGAACCGCTCCATTGACGGAAGGCAGGTAAACGAAGTCATTCAAGGCAGAGTTGAAGAGCTGGTAGAAAGGGACCGTGAAATTCTGCGGTGTTTCCCACCCAAGGAATATATCGCCTTGTATTTGCCAGTCATTGCCTATAGAATCGATGACGACGAAGACCCATCGCGGTCTGAGATTATGCCCCGAGCGAGATGGGCTGAAAGCGTCCACGAAAACACTGGTGAGGCTCGGATCTGCGCAAGTTTGCTCTGTTCGCGCCTGTGAAAGAAAACAGATCAAACAAGATGAAGGCATTTTCAGATATCTTTTGCGAAGGGAATAGTTTACCTGGTGTGCAACATCATTGACCAGTACGACGGGGCTGCAAGCTGCGAAGAAGTGACTAAAGAGTAATGCCGATAGGATGGTTAGGAAGTTCCGCATTGTTGGCTGGTCTGGCAGTCAAGCAGAGATGAGAGCCTTTTTATCCTGGAGCAGTCGATCCAAAATTACGCTCGGAATGAATAGAGTACTTGGTCACAACGCGCATGGCGCTTCATAAGCGCCTCGAAGCGCCCGTGGCATGTTGGCCAAAAATCTATCTGGTCTGTGCTGATGGACCGCGCAGGTTCACGGCCTTGACGAGCAGCCGATGTATTCCTTGGCTATTTCGGTCCTACTAATTCCACGGTTATCAAGCTAAATGATCAGAATTGTGGCATCGCGCGAAGTACGTGCAAAATTTTCCGTGCTGGTTGGGGTTCTTGATTGAGAGGCTGCTCGAAGCTTTGAAATAGAATTCCAAATCCAATTCCAAATTCGCGCAAGTCATCACGGGATCCTGGAACATATTCCCACAATCACGTGCGTGTTCCCTTTCCGCACCCTCAGCTGTTTTCTGCATTCAGTTTGCCGTCATCCTCCCTGTTAGCCACCATGGCCATCCCATATCCCAGTCGTCCGCCTCTCCATGATAAAAACACGTCGGACTACCAGCCCTCTACTCTTGCAACGGATACAACAAGATGGCTGGCAAGATGTCTCAGAGCGACTTGATGTCTGCGGCAGCTGCAATGATTTTGGGCCTCACGATTTATCTTACGGCTCGGGCATTTTTCAACTCACTTACTAGTAGGGTAAGTCTCTGGTCCTTCGGAATCTAAGTGCGTTGCGAAGAAAATTGACTGTCAATTTTTGTAGCTAAGGCATATACCGACTGTAGGAGGATCATCTGGCCTCATTTCGTCGTATTTCAGTTCGTTGCGTTTCTACTTCCACGGACAACTCATGATCCAGGAGGGATATGAAAAGGTACGTGCTATGGCTCGATAATCACTCGATGGTATTGCTAATCATCATTCGACTCTATCTTAGTACCCTGACTCTGTCTTCAAGATTGCAACTATGTCGCGGTGGTGGGTCTTCGTAAGCGGCCGCGAATTGATCGACGATATCCGGAGGGCGACAGACAACAACATGTCTTTCCATGGGGCCGTTCCAGAGGTGCCCGCTCTATGGTCCATCATTCCTGCAGATGCTGACCCCGCGACATCAGCTTATGCAGTGCGACTACACGATCGGACCCAGAACTCATGAAGACCCGTACCACGGATTCTTTGCTGGGGTGCCGTTAAGCAAACGGTTGGCCAAACACTACTTGGAGATTCATGAAGAGGTCATTCTAGCCTTCGACAATTTGTTCCAGATGCAAAACCATGGTGGGTGCGATAATTTGCCATTTTTGTTTCATTTCATGTTTAATGTTCAGCAGAATCGAAGTCGCTGATACTTCCAACCTATCGGATTGCTGCACAGACCATACTCAGAGCAACGGGACGTTTACTCGTCGGCTCTCCACTCTGTACGACAACTTCTACTTGATCATATGTTATTCCAGACTGACGAGATATCGCAGGTGAAAATACAGACTACCTCCAGTTGGGCCAAACCTTCATGAGAGACGTAATCATACTCTCCCAAGCCATGAATATGTTCCCCAAGTTACTTCACCCGTCAGCGAACGTCCTTTGTATTGGCTTCTAGCGTGCGCTGACCTAAGATGTCTACCTTCAGGATCCTTGGGCGATTAGTTTCGATCAAGGTGTCGCGCGTTGTCAAACTGGCTGAGCCTCATATCCGGCGGATAGCCGAAGGCCACATGGAGCAGGTCATGCAAGGCGACGAGACTGAGAGCAGTGACTCAGTGAGATGACAACAATACTCTCGTGACACTTCTTGCCAGACTAAATGATTTAGATTTAGAGCTCGTTAGTCACCTGGCTCATCGACGAAGCAATCAAGTCGCAGAGGAAGGTCGACTTCGATGACCTTACAAGGCGAACTCTCGACCTTTCCTTTGTTGCAATGGGTACCATGCTATCGGTAAGCTGCGCAACACTAGATGTATGTCAGGTCTTGACATCTAGTTTGTGCCACAGACGTTCTCTGACGTTTTATTGAACCTGGCTACTCACCCTGAGTTTGTTGCACCTATGCGCGAGGAAGTCCTTGCAGTAACGACGGAAGAGGGATGGACCAAGATTGCCGTCGGGAAGATGCAAAAGGTAGACAGCTTCATAAAGGAGACATTGCGACTTGGACTCGGATTCTGTAAGGCTATAGTCAACCCACATCTGCGCTCATAAGTCTGACTGTTGTTCTTCGTTTACAGCGACAGGGAGCAGAAAGATTTTCAAGGACTTCACATTGTCCAATGGCATCACTTTACCAGCTGGCACTTTCGTCTCATTTCCCACTTGTGCCATCCAACTTGACGAGGTCAGTCACTGTCTCCATCCTGCCAATGCACGGAAATTGATACTTGCCCGTAAACAGCGACATTATCGTAATCCGCACGAATTTCAAGGGTTTAGATTTGTTGAAACGGCTGCTGAGGAACGGTCAGACATGACGAACCAGTTTGTAAGCCTATCGCCAGAATTTTTGGCATTCGGAATCGGGAGGCACGCCTGGTGAGTTATGTCATATCAAAGCCATTTTGTATACGCATTGAGTTCGCGCTCTTCCTTAGTCCCGGTCGCTTTTTCGCAAGCTATACACTCAAAGTCGCCCTCGCTCACGTCCTGCTCAACTTTGATGTGAAATTCCTTGACAGCAACAGCAGTGGCCGGCCCACTAAATTTTGGTTCCAAGCTATTGCGTATCCTGATGCTAAGACGGAGCTGATCCTTAGCAAGCGTACATAGACGCGGAGATGAGTGTTGCTGGTAATACTCGCGAGGTCGGAGCAGCAAAGGCATATGATTCAGATGATTCAAGACAGAATATCTTATAGCCACAGGTTCTGAGAATTTAAGTACTACACAAAAGACATGTGCCATGAGATCACTGCAGTGAGGTATTACGTTCTTATCCAATTCCTATTGGTCGACGGTCGACCTACAGTAAAGCTTCACACTAGTCGTACGAGATGCTTTTATTCTGAGACTCGAATGGTTTATCGACCAATCAATTGCAGTAGTTTCTCATCCGCAGACTATGTAGAGTTCGTCCTAAGTCGCCTCCTCTGAGTAATACAGGTACGGTAATCCGAGTCACGGCGGAAGAAGCCGTAAACTTGAAGGACGTCGCCGCTATCGTCTGCGGGAATTTCTCCATCGGAGTCCACGTTCAAAGAATGACTCCTTTCTATGCCGGAAGAACCTTACAGACCGCAACCCGATGCCCTCACCAATGACTTTTGCGCACAACCAGCACAGTAGCGTCCACCTTCTTTCCAAAAAATCACAGAGGCTTGAGCGTGACACGTTCTTCTTTCGGCCCAATTCATTTGGATTTCTCATAGGTGGTAAGGTCACTTACCTTCGGACTGATCATCACATTCCAACTACACGTTCGACAGGGCTCAATCGAAGGCTGACAAAAGTGACTGCTGCGACTCTCAACCGCTGGGGAAAGCTCTGCGACTCACGTTGTCCCCGATTTTATCTGCGCCCTGTCAAGCTCAAGAAATGCGGGATCCTGACGTATACTCCCGAATCAATGGGCGATGCCATAGGCCCTGAATCTACTGACACTCTAGAATCCGGAGATTACACCATAGAAGTGAAAGGTATCAGTGGTGTAAATTCTTTCAGTCCTAATTGGTTAACCATACATTAGACTGCGACATGGCAGATCCATTCGACTTCAACAACATGACCCTTCCTTTCATTTCCTCGAGCGCCCATTTGAAAAGTTTCTCAGAACTCGAAGGGGCTGATGAAGTTCCCGAACATTTAAAAGTCTTAAGGCATTGGGTACGTGGACTGCATAGCTTCTTACAAGTCAAGCCTGAAGCGTCTGTTCTCTGCAATGAAGAACGTCTTTCCTACTGGTCTTGAAGACATCATTGCCAAAAGGGACGGTATGCAATGCATGATAACTGGAACCAAGAACGATGTTGGGGTGTCGTGGATTTTCCCCCCTGCTTGGGCCGATCTGGTATGTGTATAAGAGTTTTGTGTTGTACTTCGTCAACTAATTTTGACGAATTTCGGACAGTCCAGTGATATGAGCCACCTAGAAAACCATGAAGGACTCAGAGTTCCTTCAAATGCCATGCTTATGCAAAAGAGTCTGATCTCGGCATTTCACGACAACGCCTTCGGAATAGACGTGGACGTAAGAGCACAAAATATATCTTACCACAGGCATTCTGGTTCACACAGTCAATTCTCACTAGGACAACTATCGCATCGTAGTTTTCTGCTACACAGACCAATCTAAGGATGATTTAGCACACTTCCGCGACGAAGTCGCATATCTAAGCCATTGTCCGGCTTGCACTTCAATGCGGGGTTTCCTTCGCCAGCATTTCAGACGCTGTGTCCTTGTCAACTTTAGAGGAGGAGGCATATCCGAGGACTATCCTTACGACATGATTTTGGAGACCATGGAAGCGTTAGGGGTCGGTTCTGATGATGAACCGGACGATATGGTATCGTTGGGTGACCCTTTGTGGTCGACTCCACTTGGCAGAGAAATCTTCGAAAATTATATGAAGGTCAATATAATACCAGTGTCGACGACCGAAGACTCGTATGACGAATCCAATGAGGATGAAATAGATGGTCCAGCTATCGGAGACGGTCAACTTTTCTGACGATGCTCTTGGCCATGTTCCTTCGCAGTGGCAGCCTGGCAAGGCCTTGCTATGCAATGTAATTTCTATTATAATAATACCTGTGGAGCCTGCTTGAACTTGCTATCTTTTGTGCTCAAATATATCTTTCTACATCGATTCATGCGTCGGGGGGCTCTTCTCATTGAAAGGCCCGTGACGTCGAGTCTGAAATGGCAAGCCGTCCATTTTGGGCAACGTAAACAATAGACTAAACCACGGGGTCCTGCGAATTCGTGTCGTACTAAGTGGCATGTGCCTTTTCTCGATTCTTCAAACTTCACCATTTAATCGTATGTCAGCGCCTAAGGCCCCAGCGCAGCAGGGCAGGGTTCATCTGCTTTCGAAGAAATCCCAGAGGCTTGGACGCGACACGTTCTTCTTTCGACCCAGCCCTTACGGGTACCTGCTTGGAGGTATCACGCTCGACTCGCCTTAGATCGATCGTCACATATTTATCTAAGCCATTTGCCAGGGCTCAACCAGACGCTGACAAGGGCAACCTGTGCAACACTAAATCGCTGGGCCGTGCTCCTTGATCCACCTTGTCCGCCTTTTGACTTGCGCCCCGTAGCGCTAAAGAAATGCGCCATTCTGAGATATTACCCAGAACTAGTAGGCCCTGCCATACCCCCAAATTCCACTGCCCTTATAGAGCCTGGAGACTACATCATCGAAGAAAGAGGTATCTACAATATTCAATGTCAACCATTCCATTTCGTTAAATTGTTGCTAGTGCCAGAAGACCGAAACCCCTTCGATTTTGCTAATATCACCTCACCTTTCATTGCTTTTGCGTCTAACCTAGAGAGCTTTGCAGAAATAAAAGCAGCAGCAGAGGCTCCGAACTCGGATCTGAAGGAGTTCCTGCATTGGGTAAGCGTAAATAACCACAGTAGCTCTCTGAATCCGGCTCTTGATTGTCTGCCTTCCATGACAAAGTATGACTTTCCTGCAGGTTTTGAAGACATGATACTCGCAAGAGACAGTCATAAATGCATGACAACAGGATCCACGGAAAGTCTTGAGGTAACATGGATCTTTCCGCCTGCATGGGCTAATGCTGTACGTGAGCAAAGATCCGTATAGAGTATTGGTTCACTTGCTAATGGGAATAAACCTGGCTAGTTCGCCAAAAAGAGTTACGCCGATAACCATCAGGGACTCGTGGTTCCTTCCAATGCTATGCTCATGCAGGCAGACCTCATCTCTGCCTTCCATGACAATGCATTTGGAATCGATGTAGATGTAAAGACACTATCTTCACTTAGCCTCGATCGTCTTGATTCACCCGTCTAAAATTTGCCAGGACAACTATCGCATCGTAGTGTTTCAATACGCTGGGCGATCTAAGGATGCACTATCGCCCTTCTGCAATAAACCTGCATATCTGTGTCATGTTCCGGTTTGCGATGCGATGCAAGTCTTCCTTCGGGAGCATTTCAGGCGCTGCATCCTAGTCAAGTTTAGAGGAGGAGATATCCTCGAAGATTATCCTAGCGAGGTAATTCTGGGGACCATGGAAGCATTATGCATCGGCCCCGATTATTACCCTGATGAAGTTGCGCCATTGAATGACCCTTTGTGGTCGACGCCACTTGGCAGAGAAATTTTCGAAGATTACATGAAGACTACTATAGTGCCAACATCAATGACCGAATCTTCTGACGAAGAATCTATTGGAGATGAACCTGACGGTTGAGCTATTGAAGACCGGACTATCGATACTTGCTTGAATTTCTTTCTAATTTGCAAGAATGTTATGGAGTTCAGGAGTCAGAGGGCCAGCGGGGACATCCTATTCAGATTCAATGCCAGAGGTATATAGCCTTCTGTCACTTATCGAAGGCAGATTTCTTCCGTGTACATGCAGAGTCTTACCAACCCCTCCTTGCGAAGTCTTTAAGGGTATCCCTGGTAGTTTCTGTCTTGGTATGGAATTTGATTCCCAGTATCCTCTCTTCTTTTGACTTGTCGTAGAGGACGTGGTAGATCGTGTCCTTGGTAAATAATTCTGGATAACCGGTGGCTAATCTCTGGTTTGAGTGAAAAGATGGAGGCAAGGAGTTGGCGACGTTGACTGGAATATGACGTAGTCAAGGTCAACTTCATGTCATCATATGTGCGGGGCTTACTCCATTCTTGGAAGTTGAAAGATCCTACGACTTGGTTTCCATTGAGGTTTTTTGCTCTTTCAGGGATTGACGTACCTGCTGCAGTAATAATCCTCTCACCTCCCGCAGCCTCCTTCTCAAGTGCGAAAACATGCCCGAGAGCAGTATCGCGCACATCGACCCATCCACTCGAAAAGGCGAGCCGTTCTTTGTTCTTTGGAGTATCCGCAATGACAATGTCGTACCAGTACTTGAGAGACGTGTTGAGAGATGCCGGGGAGTCGATCTCATGGATAGGAGGCTTCGAGGCCATGAGCTACCATGCAATTACAACATCGGAGCAAAGAAAACCTACGCCAAAAACCTACATTGTAACAAATGGAATTCACGTCAGACGCAACACAAGGTAAGAAATAGGTTCACTATACGTAGGGCGGGTGAATCACGGTCAGATCCCATTTGAGCTCGGATTTATGCTCCTCGTAGAATTTCCATGCGGCTACAGAGATAATCCGGAGAAATATTAGCCTTGGCTCTCGCGCAGGGGATAGCTCACGCATACCTTTCTCGGCCAAAGTCTTGGAAGTGCGATAGATGGCTGACGGCGATGCGTCAGATCCCTTCTCTTCAACCTCTTTCGGAGATGACGTGTTCCAATCATTTTCGCTGAAGGTGCTCGGCTTGTCTATGGAAGTGAGGATTGCCGCGCAAGACGAGGTCACAACAATGCGCTTGACATTGGACCTGAAGGATCGAGGAGATCAGATTCATGGTTTGGAATAATCAATCTCAACTCAAGCATATCCGTACTTGAGAGCGCTCTGGAGCATGCCGACTGTCCCTTGAATGGCGGGACGGAAAAACTCTAGAACAGCATCATGGCTGGTAAATTGACAGTCCAATCTTGGAACCAGTGTTTGCATACCATCCGGGTGCTTGACATTGTGATGGACAGGGGAAGCAATGTGAGCGATTGCATCAACACCTTTGATCGCTTCGTCAAAAGCGCCTTCCTGTTGAGCAGTGCATACTCAGAATCAACAAGGAAAAGCTAGAGAAAATAAACATGACCTTCTCAATATCATTGACGATGACAAGCTCTAGCTCATCACCGAATCCAAGGGATGTGAAATACTCTTTCACGTATTTGCCCTTAGCTTCGCTCCGTACCGTACCGCGAACAAGGTATCCGCGCTCAAGGAGGTGACGAATAACCCACATAGCAATGTAGCCATTTGCGCCAGAGACCAAAACTTTATCGCCCTTAATGATGGTTGGCATTTTCGATAGATATCTAGTACGTTGGCGATAGGAAAGGCGTGAACGAAAGCAAAAAGAAAGATGGGGGAGTTCAAGGAAGCGGTCCGAAATATGCCGGCCCATCATGCTATACTTAGCCCGTAAAATCACGTGTACACAAAAAAGCGCGTCGCGCCGACGCGCCGAGGACGTTCCGTATATCGAGAGTCCGCCCCATGCAGACAGTCCGAGTCCACACGGGGCGGACTGTCACATGATTTTACCACAGCAGAAATCTCTCTAAGTCCAGCGTCCACCTCGCCGTTCTTACACGTTCATCCACCCCCGCGTCTCTTTATCTTTGCATACAGTACTTCAAGACAATTTCTTGCCGGTGGGTGCTTGGAGGAGGGGCTGGGTAGCCGCGGTTCGGGTTGTTTTCAGCGCCCAGTGATGCTCGCCAACTTTGGGCGAGCTACTTCAAAGGGCGTATTCGTGAGCAAGTCCTTTCTTGATCTTCTCTTGCCCCCGCCTTTGATGTCTTCTTCTCTCTCCCCAGATTTTGCCTCCTTTACCCCTCGCATGCCCCATGCCCTCCACCCGCCACCATAAGAAGCCAAAGGTCTGAACTATAACCACCGCTTCCCAGAGACCACGAAGTACACAGGACCAAGGGTTGGCTCTGCCCCCATCAGACTTGCTGACGACCTGGGAAGCTGGTGGCGCCGAAATCCCCTAGGCGGTGCCCTACTTCACGCCGCTTCTTCCCTGCGAGAAAGCCGTCCCACAAGTCCCTGCCTCACTTTCCCTCACAACCTCAAGTTTCCTTGGCACCACCGCTTCTTCATACGCATGGGCAACACCTTGCGAGACGCGTATCTCTACCTTGTACGGTGGCGTGAAAATCCTTGAGCCAGGCTGCACTGGGGCTTGGAAGTTGGGCCCCTTTTCCTTCTTCCCCCGCACATTGATTGGTTCCTACATTATGTACTACTATAGCAGCTTCTGTATGAAAGCAATGATAACCATGCTAGACATTAAATCTAATGCCTACAACATCACAGGCGCATCAAATATGACCAGCGGGTGGGCGCGCCGCGTCCTTACAACACTGCAGGCGTGTCGAACGCGACCACGCCGCGTTCCCGCACCACAGGCGCGACCAGGAGGCAGCCGCGCCAGGCGGCATGTCACCTGACTTTGCCAATCCGCCCCGTGTGGACTCGGACTGTCTGCATGGGGCGGACTCTCGGATACCGGAACTTTCTGGACGCGCCATCCCAGATCCGAGCAAGGGCATTCCGACAAACTCCTCACTCTTCTTCAGGATTGCCCCATTCACATTCAAAGTGCGTCAACCTGTTTCTCGTCAGAGTAGCATCTCGATCAGTGACTGGTCCATCCATACTAGCTTTACTTTCCCTCGCTTTTTCTTCCCTTGCCACGAGCAGCATCGGTCAAGCATCGGTTGATTTTGCATTCCCGTCAGAGGTCATCGATCATCGATCTTTCTCCGAATGACCACAAATCCCAAAATTGCCAACGAGGAAAATGAGAGTTGCTCGGACCGACTGTATGATGCCTAAGGAAGGCTGATTAGATTTATGGTTGAGTGGTACATCATTTGAAAGTTGTTCAATAAGTTAATTATGTCAATGCATCGCGTCCATTGAAGTTCATGTTCGTCCGATTTCACTTTTCGTTGGCACCATGCGACGTCTTGGGAAGGTCTCCGAGCCTCTGCCCCACCCTCACTTTCTCTCCTTCCTTCACAGCAAACTCAAACTCCTTTGGTGCTTCAAACACAAGCACAATCGTGCTCCCAAGGCAAAAACCGCCCATCTCCTCTCCAGCCATCAAGGGCTGCCCACGCAGAAGAGGGGAAGCAGCCGCATAAGTGGCCTCAGTGTAAGCACCTGGGGGTGGTATGTTCCGCCGTCGCATGGCGGTATTCGTCCGCAGATCCTGGTCGAAGTTGATCTTGATGCTTCCCACATTCGTCGCACCCACAGCAACCTGCCCAAAGAAGCCATATTTCCACCTGCCAAGGAGCGCCACGCGCTCGTTAAGGACGAAGAGGTTTTCAAGTCGCTTGGCCATCCAAGGCGATACAGAGAACAGTTCGCCGACGAAGTGCCGCCGCTTCTCGACGACCCAGGCAGTGGGACTATGGAACCGGTGGTAGTCACCTGGAGCGAGGTAGATGACGGCGAAGAACAACGCGTGCCCTGGTTTGAGATGTCGAACTGAGGCTGCGGGTCCTTTGCCTCCGATCGTCTGGAGGTGGGCCGTGGCTCCCATTTGGATGGCGACGGACGCGTCGTGGACTAGAGTTTCTTGAATAGGTTTGGTAGCACTGGGATCGACGGATGCGTCGTGTTCTTCACCAAATTTGACGGGGACGTGTGGATCTTCAGAGGCTATGGGAGTTGAGGGTTCGGGGGTCGTGACAGCAGTTGAAGAAGAGTCCCGCGTTGAGGCCGACGCCGACGACTCTGAAGGGGCAGGGGAATCAGATCTTGACGAGGGCGTCTCTGTCCCTGGCGTCGAGTGCTCAGAAGCACCGATTAGTTGCTCCAGACTATATTCGATGCCGTTCACGTTAGCGAATTCCCGATCATCCACAACTTTCATGTCGCGGCTCTTTGGAACGTGAATGTCGGACTGTGATGAGCCAGGCCGCTCGGTGCCTAATAATGCGTCCAAGGAGTAGGTTATTCCTTTGACTTGCTCCACTTTTGCACCCTGTACCATGCCGAAGTGCAGCATTCGACCGTCAGCTGGGCTGACCTGCACCGAAGTGAGAGGAAGTCAAAGAAACGTGTTGACTAGATACTTACAAGGACCGACTCGTCCACCGGCCGAGCACCTTCCTTGAGCTTGCGATAGAAGAAGGCTCCGAGGCTAGGGTATTCGCGCAGGTCTGAAGGTTCGATTTCATCGAGGTTACAACCGAATATCCAGGCGTAGAGTCTAAACCCGAAGGGCCTGAACCACACAGGCAGTTCAAGAGAGTTGACGTAACCCCATAATCTTGATAAGTTTCGCAGTGGTAAAGCACCAATGACGTGGACCTGTTATGCAAAAGCAGTGATTGAGTTGCTAGACTAGGAATTCACAGATATTTGTGAGGGTAAACGGACGAACATGCCATGGTCCTTTCAGCTTGATGACCTCCATTCCCTCGTCGTTGAGCTCCACTTCTTGTCTGGCGCGTTTGACTTTCTTCCGGTACTGGATGACAACTAACAGTAAGGCTCCAACTGCAAGCGGCAGCGGGTACCATTTTGTCGGCGTGTCCTTCCAGGCATTTATCAGCCGTCCTGTAGAATTATGAGATACAATAACGCTGAGTCGAGAAAATGTGCACCCACGATATAGAGGTAGACCTGCACCGCTCGCATTGCTCCCACCGCCATCTCCACCACTGTTGGTAGAATATAACCGCTTCAGTCCGCCTTTCCTTACAGACCGCAGGATACCGGAAGTCCCATTCGGGGTGTGAAAACATCTGGCAAAGACTGAAGAACTAGAGCCATACGAGGCACCTAGAACTCTTGAAGCTGCACGGAGCGGCTTCTTGCCTTTCGTCAGGGCCGTCTGTCTGGAGGAAAGCATCGCGCATCAGTGTTCAGAACGCCGACATAGGTGTAGGCCAGGTAAAAGAGCGGAAGCAACATGGATGTAATGGAAACGAGAAAAATAAACTCACAGAGCGGTTGGACTCCGGGTCGAGAAAATCACGTTGATCGGGCGGTTTTGTATCACACGAAGAGCCTGCATGGCGGCCTTTCCTGGGCCTTCTCAGCCCTTTCCTTGGTTTCTATGGAAGATAAGAGGTTGGTATGCAGGGTATCCTGGTTGTACAGAAAAAGGAATGGAAAAATAAAGTGGTGGATAAAATTTGTGGAGGCCGACAGTGGAACGTAGTATTATGCCGAAATTGATGACGAGAATCCCCTGAAAATCCCGAGTCCTCAAAGAACTTGCACAGAATAACTCAAACGTACATTTTGAAGAATATATTGTCGACTCAGAGGTCTATACGTGTCGAAGCTGGGCTTCAGGAAAGCGAAGGACGACTTCAAGAAGTCCTCCATGTGATAAAGCGGGAGAAGACTTCCGATTCTAATAGAGCCAAATAGACGGATCAAATAACGACGATCGCTCCTTTTCAATTGACCAACTCTCAACGTTCAACGTTCAACGTTCAACTTTCAATTTTGCAAAGTACATTACTCGTGCGTTGATCAACTTTTTGCTTCAATGGTACATGTAGAGTCAGTCTCCTGAGATGAGTGATGCGTCGATGCTCAGTCGCCTCTGGCTCGAAAATTTCAGTTGTTAGACCGGCCCTAGCTCAATGAAGTCACAAATCCACCTTCGTTCAGGGACAAGCAGCCTCGTTGCAACCCACTGAAAGAACGACTTGCCTAGAACCACCATCATGATGCGAAAAGCTGCAGTGAGTCGAAATTTTCGATATTTTGCTAGTGCACGTCGGTCTTACCACCTCTCTTTGCAGCGCAGAAAAGGTGGACCGCCAGCTGTACACCCCAAAGCACCGTCAAAGCAGCGGATAGTGGTCACTATCCACAGTCTGCCGTATGAACTTCTTTCCACCGTTTTCAAAGTTGTTCATTACGAGTCTGCCGTTGTTCCTCGAGAAATCACGCCCGTAACTCGAGCACATCCTGGTACAACATACCGCTTTCCTTCCGAACGCGGTGAACTTTGCCTGCAGAACTTCGTTGTGGAGCCTGGGTTTCCTTGGGAGGCACCCACATGCAAAAAGACTGACCCAAAGCTCGTCTCCATATCCTTCCCTCTGAATACTCTCGCTTCAGTTTGTCGGGAATGGAGAGCCGTCGCTCAAATGCTCCCCGAATTCTGGTCTCGCATGGATATTCTTATCGACGAGCAGAAACCGACTCCTCTATCTCACATCCGTGCACAAGCAGATAGGGTTCCGCTGCATATTCCTCTCAACATTCTCGTAACTCGTCGAGACTTCCCGGAGGGTCTTCGTGACGAGTATAAAGTGGATAAAAACGAGTTGAAGCGAGAAAGCACTCGGTCCAAAGAGGTCATGGAAGTCCTGGCTCCTTTGATCCCAAAATGCATATCTTTCGTCTTTCTAGTGCTGCATAGCTCGTCTTTGCCTTGCATTTCACAGTACTTTCGCGGTGAAGCGCCGAATCTCTGTGCTCTCAAGCTTAAGGCCATGCTGGATGACAAGAATTTCAAATTGCCACCACTGCCCAACATCCCAGCTGGAGAAGTCTTCAAATTCCCTCGCCTGACAAATCTGGAGTTGTTTGGATATACTTTCATGGACACCTGCCGGATGATGTCCTGGAGAACGCAGATACATGAATTGAGCCTCGACACAGTTGTCATTTCCAATTTTACCGCTCCACCTCCCCCCAAAGACGAAGACGAAGAACCGGCGAAGGAATCAATCTGGGTGCAAGAGCTCATCGATGGCCTCTCTCAACACATCTCAAATATTGGTTACGTCCGACACCTCACACTCTGTGATCTTACCTTCCCACCATTGGAAACCGTTCCATTCGAGAACCCTCCTCGCACAGAAATTCTACCTGCCGATAATCTGACCATGGACAACATCGGGGAGTCGTTCATCGAAAGGTTTTTCAGCAACATGGGGACATCGTTGTGTTACTTCAATCTCATGGAGAGTTCCATCACCGCAGAGGGTATGCCACTCGTATACCATCTCCACATCAGCAACCCTCCAGATGGGTCATTCTTGGGTGCGCTGAGCCAATTTTGTGGACACCGACTTGATATCTTCGAATATGATGACTTGACTGACAAAGACCTCCTTACGATCGCGCGCTCCTGTGAACAACTTCGCCGATTATACATCATGGACTGTCCCAAAATCACTGTCAACGGCGTGAAGAAGATGATTGAACTCCGCGAGGAGCTTGTCAATAAACGCAGGGATGGAGATAAACAGGCGGGAGGAAACCGTGGAGGCAAGGATGACTTCAGGATGACCGAGGAAGATGATCCTGGCAGCGACACCGTGAGCTTCATGGAGGCGAATCGGGAGCGCGACTACGTTTTGGCGAAGAAGTATTATGGCTACGACGGCCCGAACGAGTTGTATGTGCCCATCCATCGCCTTGAGGTGCTGGATCACCCGCAGGAGCTTTCTGCGGCCGATCGGAGATGGTTTAAGAAAAAGGTTAGGTCGTTTTACTGGCAGACGGCTGTGGTGGAGGAGATTGAGTCCTGATTATTCCTTTTAACCCTACGCCTATATAAGCTTCAAAGAATACCTGTATGGTCACTCGTGAGAAGAATGCCCAGTACGCCTGTCTATACACGGACCTCGACAGGGAATTAGCCAGGGTCATCTTCGTTGCAACATGTTTCAGAGCCCATGCTTACCCTTTGAGTCTCACATTTACCTTTTGCCTTATCGCAGTGTGCAATCTACTCTGGGTTCGGATACTGTGCCCACTGCGGCGCAGTGCAAAGCTTTTAAATTCAAGACGCGATCCGACGCGTCGCGACTAGGTCACGGGGACCTCCAATACTCTCACGTGCACTACAGCTGCACAAGCGCCCCGGCTGATCCCGACTGAATTGAAATTCATGCAGCATGTACTGTGCTTTGCAGCCTCTGCCCTCCGACGTTTCGCTACGGCCCTGTCTCCGCAGTATACATTGAATAGGCTCAGTTCTTTCTGCTAGGCACTAGGTGACACAGTATAAAGGCTCTGAAGTTTCTGGCGTATTGGCTATAGTCATCCGAAGATAATGGCAACCGCAACAGATACGAACCTGACCTCGTCCACCGGTTTACCTCCTGAGGCATCCTCCGCTGAGGAAAGCTACCTTGACCTGCCCGACGGTCGTCGTTTGGCGTATGCATCTTCTGGAGACCCTACCAGCTCATGCCTCGTCATCTTCTTCCACGGTGTTTTTGGTGTAGGCGTTGCAGAGCCTATCTCGCCCTCGTCGGTCCTCGCGAAAGGGGTTCACTGTATCAATCCCACTCTGCAGGGCTGGGGAACGTCTTCTCCTGCGCCCAAGGGCGTCCCGTATCATGTTACGCTCGCGAAAGACACGACGGCGCTCATAAATCATTTGCATCCGGACGATTCAAACCTCAGGATATTTGTCGCTGGAGGATCGTTCGGGACGGTGCCTGCGCAGATGTTGTACGGGGCGCCATTTGATCTCTTCCCTCACGGACGAAATATTGTTGGATGTCTGCTCCTCGCACCATTTTCGCCCTTCAAGTACCACAAAGACTATACGAAGACAATGGCCATGGCCAATTATATTGCGATCGGACCACCATCCCAATGGATCCCTTTCAATCTCTTCCAACGTCTCGCTGCACATTATCTGAAGGGAAAGCTTCGGAGTAAAGCAACGGCCGAAGCTTTCGTACGAGAAGAGATTTTCGACAAGATGAAAGACGAGGAGAAGGCCGCTTTCAAGAAATGGAGAGAAGAGAGAGGCAAGAAGGAGGGTGAAGTAGAAGCCCGTTTTGCCTCGAACATGTTCAGGAGCGTCGAGCATACGTGGGATGGGTATATGGCCATGGCAGATATCTGTCACTCTGATTGGGGATTCCGACCTGATACTCTGGACGAAGAGCACAATCGAAGGCCCATTCTTATTGTGGGGTCTGAAGGGGACACTATGACGCCGGATGCGATGGCGAAGTGGTTGGCCGCGAATTACAAGAATTCGCGTTATAGGTCGTTGAGTGGAGGTCACTTGGCCGCGCTTTTCCATATCGAAGATATCTGGCGGGAGTTGTTTGAACTCGCTACATAGATGAGCGTGGTCTTCAGGCCAGGATATGACTGGCGGCCTCGAATGGCGTACGTATGGTCTCCCTGGTCGAGCTTATTTATTCTCGGGGAAATTATGGGCTCGACAAGGCTTGCTCGAGGATTTATTCTACATTCTTACTCTAAATGCTCAATGATGAGAGAGGACGTCAGAGTGGCTCAATAAAGGTCAAGTCATGAGCTTGGGCATTTATCTCTGCCAACTTATTTGTCCTGCCAGACAGTGACAAAATACGCGCTCTACCTCAAACTCTAGAGGGTTGATGGCGTCGAAATACTTAGAGCCAATGAGTACCGCACCGGTTCGGACGTGATCTTTGTGATTTTCCTACACGGATTTGTCTCCACACATCCCAGCTGGAACTCGGTCATCAGTTGGTAGTTTTTAGATGACGTCCTTTCAATGTCGTCTGTCTATTTCCTACCGCTATGGAGGCTGATGAATTCCCAAAGGCATTCTATGCAATCCTTCATTCAAGTCATGTTTGACACACTTTTGATGTAGGTTTATAAGAACTCTACGGATTGCTCTGCTCCCATCCTCGGGTTGTTAACTCAACCCCACAACATATCAGACATCAGTCATGCCTGTGTGGACGATCTTGCATGCACTATAAACCCTGTTATTTTAAGGCGCTGCGAGCAGTCCATCGTTCAATATATGTGATGCAGCGTTCCGTATACGCATGGACTAGCTTTTATTTGAGCACGATATATGAATTTTGTCACTGTCGTCTGTATGTCAATTACACGTTACCAAAACCAAGGTAATAATTGCGAGCCCTTTCAAACCCTTTCATCTAATCTCAGTTAGACTCGGAATTAGAGGGTTAACGGAGATAGAACTTGATAGATATCGGGGTGGCTGTGAGTCGTCGGGCCATGAAACAAAACGGCCCTGCCGCGAAAGGGTCCCAGCGTTTCTCACCACCGCGAGGCCAAGGTCGACCTCATTGTGCAGACAGCTAGAAAAGCAGCCTGTGGCATCGTTCCACAGTGCATCTTCTTTTCTGCTCTTTCATCTGTCAGTCGGGCTGGACTCGAGGCATAGCGTCCATTCTTCGAAGAGCGTTACCCGGACGGCAACTCCCTTTGTCTCGCCTCGTGCAGTCATCCCCATCAAAAAGTCACAAATAAGAATCACCCAGTGACTCTGGGTTCCTGAGAGTCTTGAGCTCAAACACTCACCTTTACTCGGACGACTCCAACCCTCTCCTCCTCTCTTTCCTTCCTTTTTTCTTATTTTCTCTCTCTTGGGTGCGCAATGGATCAAAAACACCAAGTGTCATTGTCCTCGTACAGGGAGTCGAAGGTCCCTTCGGCTGCTGTCTCCAAGGTCGTTCGCAGCGGCAACGCCAACGTTAGGGAGCGCAGTACCTTTGGTGGCACGTCCTGGAAGCCCAAGAGACTGGAACTCGACGCTGAAAGCTTGACAATTATTAACGTGTGTGCGAGGCCTTGGCTCATTGTCCACCATTGACTGATGGAATACCCTTCACCAGCTCACTTCCCAGAAACGCACTCGGATTGCTCTTCGCGACATCACCGAACTTGATCGTACTGATCTCACGGACCATTCTCTGGGTCTCAAGGCGAAGAACAAGCTATTCAATTTCTCCTTCTCGTCCGACCCGGAACTGTACGACTGGCAAGACGATATCTATCGACGCTGCCCGCTTGGGAACTACTCTGCTCCCTTTGACTTCGTGCACAAGTCGCACATTGGATCTGATACAGTGTCCGGATCCTTCACAGTATGCTAACGCTTTATATCACACTCCGCACCCATGTCTGATTCTTTTTCCCATCTCTCTCATAGGACCCGAATATTCTCCCAATTTATGCAGAGATCGTAGGACAGCCTTCGGTCTCTAAAACTTCACCTCAAGCAGTGGTCGCGCCTCGCTCCCGACCCGCCTCGGGCGTTCCATTGAACGCCGTCTCCAAAGGGTCACCTTCCGGTTCCACACTATTGGAGGGGGTCTTCGTTATCAAGCAAGCCGGACTTCTCGCAGGATGGCTCTGGAAAGAGCGTTGGCTAACTCTGACCCCCCAAGCCCTCATCATTCATCGTCGAAATACCAAGGTCCGTAGTACCGCTCTCTGCTGCATTCTTGTGCTCACTCGTCGCTTGCCATCATTTTTTATATTTACCATCAAATCAAATATTTGAATTCGTCTTAAATTTATCACCGGCCGCCCACTCCACAACGCAGACCTCAGCTGCAGCCAAAAGCATCTCGTTACCCTCCCTCACCAGAATCGAGCCTGACGCGAAGAGACCGAAATGCCTCATCGTCGAATTCGCCACCAGTCCTAACGGCCCGAGCTCGTCGTCAGCGCCAGCACCCACCGACACTGTGTCGATACTCTTCAGGAGCGACACAGATCTCTACACGTGGCGCGATGCACTATATCTCCGTAGTGCGCTCTCTTCCCCGATCGGACAACCGACCAACTTCGTGCATCATGTGCACGTCGGATTCGATCCTGTGTCGGGATTCTTCACTGTACGTACCGTTTATCCGGTATATTGGATGATATATGGGACTAAAAAAATTTTATGTCTTCTTCGTGTGTAATTAGGGCCTACCTGCTGAGTGGCAAGCCGTCGTGAACCCGTCGTTGTCGCCCTCGACATCTGGGGACAAGAAGGCCCGTCGCCAGTCAAGGCGCAAGTCTGCGCCCCTGGTGCCCCCTACCGCCGCCTAGGCTAATTTATGACGTCGTCAAGTCCGATGCTCCTCCTTCTTGTCCCCTCCATCGCCTTTCCATCGCCATCTCATTTCACCCAACTCTCGTCTCTCCCTCCGTCAATCCTCACGTCATTTCACATCTATGATGCTTGCTTGTTCTTGGGAACAAGCACTGCGAAACCTCCCTGTCTCTGTGCATTTTTCGTCATGCCGTTTGTTATTCATTTGTCTTGTTCTGTCTTGAGCAGTCTTCGGTCCGCAGGTGGTCGGTCGGTGCTATGTTTTTTATTCCTGTAGTTGTCTTGGATGGTCCTGCGGAGCCTACGAGTCGAGTATGATTTTCTTTCTCATTTTGTTCTATCTTCTATCACGCACGCCATTCCATTCTAGCCTCACTTATGTGCACTTTGTTCACGCTTTCCTTCCATTTCGAGTTCTCAAGCATCCTTCACGCAGCTACTCTACGTCCCTCACTCTCTCTGTCTTCTTTATCGTCTCTCGCATCCTTACGTTCACGAAGGACACGTCTCCCCTTTCCTCGCACCCCTCTGTCCTCAACCCTCTATCCTCGTCTCGTCATTGATTGCTGTCCCTGTCCTCTCTTCGTAAGTACAGATTATTATTATATTGTACAGTAACTCTATTTGTATGTCGTCTTGTACCGCCGATGTTTTTATGTCTATTTTGATGTATACCCTCGACCTTTCTTTCCCCGCCTCCCGGCTCCGGGTTGGTCGATCCTAGTTCGTTATTACTGGTCCCTGGCTTTCGCCATCGTTGTCTACTCTGATAGCTGTCTATCTCCTCTATGCCTCCACCAGTCCAGATTTCCGCTAGACTCGGTCTAATTAGAAGCCTTTTGCAGTCCTTGATTTTGGGGTTCTTCATGTACATCCACTGGATCCGACTCGCAGCTAGCATGGTGCTCTAGCTCTAAGTAATGCAATTTATCTGCTTGTGCTTTCATCCGTTTCTCATTCGGAGTTGTTGTACTCTGGCATGTGCGATAGGTGTGAAGAAATGTTCGCAAATGTATTCGAAGAAGGCAGTCTTATGACATGCTGACTTCCCATAACACTATCACTTCGACTGATCCTATAAACACCCTTTCGTGCTCCACATCTCTTTCTAGCTAGTGTGGTCTGAGGTCTGATAGCTTGAGCAGCAACGTAACCAAACTTCAATTCTGTCTGAGCAAGGCCAAGTAAAGGCCAGGACACCAATTTTTAGGAAGGGGAAATTTCTTCCGGTTCGCCCTCTCAGGCTTTCAAGTTAGAAGTCCCTGAACGAACAATAAGCTCTTCAGTTCTGCGTTCGCACATTCGTCTGGCTAGTATCGGGTTCCTCACCCTTCTAAACCTGGGACATATCAGCCTGTCGAACCGCTTCATGTTGGCTATATGGTTTGTCGAAGAAACCTCTACCGTCCGGGCACAAGCAAGGCTCGCCTGCCTTCAGCCTGCATCCTCTTCTGAAGTCAAAGAACGCCACAGGGTCTTTCCTTGAGGCATTGAGTCGCGGTGGACTTCGCCGGATGACCAACAACAATTGACTGGATACTCAAGCTTTGCTTATTGTCTCTTGCTCGGCTTCAGTGACCTCTTCTATGACATCGTGATACCGACATCTCGATTAAAGGTCTTCCAACCTATTCCCTCCCGCGCCCGATTCTGACGGACGGCTTCTTGAGGTTTCGTTCCTTGGGTACCTATTTCGTAACGCTGTCTTCAAGTTGACGATTGTCTGATTCCTTCGATTTGAGCAATGAGGACCGAGACTGGTTGGATAGATCTCCTTATGTCTCCTGCAAAGCCGCTTAGACACCACTGTATGTCCTGAAAGGCTAGCCTTTAGGAGGTCGGATATGACATCAAGTCGACTGTAAGTATGGTTCCGACAAATGAACTCTCTGCGCACCTGATTTCACGAATCTACGATGGGGGAAAGGGTACGAATACTCGGTTGCCGTTGATAAGACCATGTGGTGCGAAAGGCTCTAAGTCATTCACTCGAGCTTCATCGCAAAGCCCATCTAGTGAGCATGATGTATTGCGGTTTTTCCCTCTAGGTCACAACACTCAAAATGTCGAAATTTCAATACATTCCAGGCTTTGAGTTGCAGCAAGATTATGCTGGTGATATTGGTGACGCGGTGACGCGTGCCACTGATGTTGAGAGCAACGAAGTTCAAAAGGTCCTTCCAAGCAAAGACGGCAGCATTGAGCAAGAATACAGACTGAGATCAAAGGAAAGTTGTCCCGGGTCCGGCGCCGTTTGAGAGGTTTCGTTCTCCGCAATTATTTTTAGCCCATTTCTTCGGTTTGACTTGGATTTGACTGTCACCGTACAAGATTTCTTTCCTTCGTCTTTGCCTTGAACTTCGCTAAATTGTCCAAGACTACGGCTTCACCAAATAGCACCCGAATTGGATTTGCTTCTAATATCGCCAAAATTACACCTCTTGAGTTCGCTGGCCCACGGTGGTCATGATGTCGACTATGTGTGGTCGGTCACGACTCTCTGGGCCACTGGTCAGCGAAAGTGCAATGTGCCACTCAATCGGATTTCGGAAGAGCAAACAAAGGGCCTTTGGTCTGTGCCACCTTCCTAATCCTTAAAGGACGCGTCGTGAAAGGCAGACGCATCTTATCTGCACCCACCACTCTTTTTTGTCTCGTCCCTTGGGCCTCTGGACATCCCAGTAGGCTTCAATTCATACATTCATTTTCACTACTGACACTCTGTAGAAGTCGCTGGGTGACTTTCTAGTATTCTTTCCATGTGGAGCTGGCGTTTCTGGACGTCCTCCAGCCCCCCTAACTCTCCCGATACCAAATCCAGAAGTGTTCGAACTTCGACGCCTCTCTCCAATATAAACCGCGTCGAAGGCGGTCCTGTAAGCCCTCTTATATGGTATCGTAACGCACGGCTCATTTGGATTGCTTCTAGACCAAAGTGGCCAGAGCCGGCCGAGAGAATATCTCTCTGCAGTATCCTTCGCCTGTGTCAACTCCCGGACGTGCCAATGAACAATCGATCTACCCACCCTTGGAAAGCCTCCACTTTCCCAGCGTTCCGACCAGTCCTCCTCGCGCCGGTGCTTCTAAGGGACGAGGTAATGATGCGACCAAAGTAAATCAGCACCCAGCAGGGCAAGGCCAGCCTTGTCTCCCTTCTCCACCCTCCAGTGCTCCACGTTCGTTCCCCGTCCTCAACAGCCTTCGGTTCCCTAGTGCTCCGACCACCCCTCCTAGGCGCATTCGCGGTCATACACGAGGTAACCCAGCGGCTGAGGCGGATCTGCCTTGTCTGCCTTCTCCACCTTCTACTACTCCTTCTCTGTTCGCCGATCTGAACAGTACAGAACATTCTGATAAAGCAGACGGGTCTTCAGCGCCATTATTTACTCTTCCTACTCCACCAGCATCGTCTACGCGGCCGCCGCAGAACCGCCTGACAGCATTTGAAACGCCAACCAGGGGACGGTCGACTACTCGTACTAGCAGACCCACGTCACCTCGTACGCTGTCTCCTATTCGCGCTCAACCACCACCGCCGTTGACATACCGAAGGCCTCAACAACATGACGCAGGGCGTATCAGTTTACCTTCTCCAACGAATGTCACCAGCCCGAAGCTTCGCCCAGAGCAAGTTTCACAACGTGTTGAAGATGATCTCAATACGGTCTCCAAGACTTCAGGACATGAAGCTGCGGCCAAAAAATTAGCAGAGCTAATGAAGAGGAAACCGTCTCTTCTCACTACTGGTATATTTGCCAGCGGTCAAAAGCTCCAGCGATATCAACTGAAGGACGTACAATGCCTCGTAATGAGAGAAGAAGGCGAAGAGGTCTGCGGAACTAATGTCATCAATCGAGTAGGCCTTCTCCTTGCATACGACATGGGGTGGGTTGGTATCTTTCCCTCGCGAGCTTACACTGAAATTTTTTCATCCCTTCAGACTTGGGAAAACCATCGTATCCATTGCGTTGATTTTATGCAACCCTCCTCCTGACCATTATGGCGCAGGAAGAGCGACCCTGTAGGTGTTCAAAATCACGCTTGAGCAAGATAAGAACTAATGCCAATACTTCAGGGTCGTGGTACCCTCTATAGGAATTATGAAACAGTGGCTGTTGGAATTACGGAAGTTCGCTCCTCATCTCGTTGTTTGCTACTATGATTCTATTTCCAAGGCCCTGAGTAAGCTTGCACCCTGACTATCAGTCTTTGTCGGATCCAAGTTAATTTTTTATCTGTACTCTACAGATTCTGAGGCAGACGTTGTGGTGCGCAATTCTTTGTTGGGAATTCGTCTGCGTTGATTGAACCCTTTCGCAGCTCATAACGTACAGGCAGTTGCAAATACAACGTGGCCACCTCTTGACTGACACTGACAAGGACAAGAAGAATCCAGCATTATATCCTGTCTTTCAATTTACTTGGTATCGCGTTATAAATGGTTTGCTGCTATGCTGTACTCCCCCCAATGTTCGACTATCCTCACGTAAATCTCGAATAGATGAGGCTCAAGTCTATAGGAATCCTACTACCAAGACGTCTGAAGCAATCTGGGCACTTCGGAAGCAGCATGGCCTTTGCTTGTCGGGAACACCTGTACAGGCGAGTAAACAAGTCTTTAATTAAAAAATGGTTCGCATTCTGATGCTCTAGTTCTAAGAACAAAATGCTGGATTTCTACCCTATCTTCAGGTTTCTTGATGTCACGTATGACAGAGTGAATGAGCTTCCTGTTTTCGAACGAAAAATATACTCCCGGAAGCAAAAAGGGCCGATCGTCTCCAGCCAAGCCGAGGAAAGACTTGAGGTCAAGTTTTACTATTCATCCTGGACGCACTTGACGTCTTATTGTAAACCCTCTCATTAGATTATCAAGCAATCTTTCTGTATCTTTCGCAGGAAGGACGACATCGATCCCGAGACAGGGAAGCCTCTTGTGGTGTTGCCTCCTCGAACTGAAACGATCGTCAGACTCAAGTTGAGTTCTGCAGAAGGCGTGATTTATGATCAAGTCTGGGGAATGAAGTTACCTATTTTTGCTTGTCTCATCCGGCGCCGCCAAGGTAGATACGCCATACTTCCTATTCCATGAGACGAAATGCTGAAATGGTGCCTTCAGCTTGTGATCATCCCTCTCTCTTACTCGGAGATCAACAAGATGATACTACTTGTCGAGAAAATGACCACGACGAGGTTCAAGAAGACCATCGCAAATCTCGGCCAATTAGAGTTGAAAATTTCCCTGAGGCTGTCCGGCCTTTATTCTCTCATTCCTTCAAGTCGAGCAAAATGAAGGCCATGGTGGGCATCTTGCACCAATGCAGAAATGAGAAGACTATCATATTTGTGAGTACCTCAAGCTCTGGCCTGCCATGCGCCTCTGATGTGTTTTATAGACCCATTTTACGAGCTTAATTCCTGCAATTGCGGAAGCTCTCTACATTGCTCAGATTGCCTGGGTTGAATGTGAGCAGATGTTTTCTCGATGCATGGAAAGGTCTGACCTTCTTTAAGACACCGGGGACATGACCTCCAAGGAAAGGGAAGATGCTTTGACGCGAATAGCAGAAGATGAAGACTGCAATGTAATCATCGTATCGATTAACGCAGGAGGTCTCGGTAAGGGTTCCTGTGCTGCTGTGGTTGCAGCACATCTTACCTTTTTTGCATTCGGGGCTAGGTCTGAACATGACTTCGTGTAATAATGTCATACTCACGGAACCATGGTGGAATCCGTACGTGGAAGTAAGCGCTGTCTCGCCCTAGAAGTTTTATTATCTTGCTGACGAACCCTCAGGAACAAGCTATATCTCGTGTGCACCGTCTTGGCCAGACTCGCCCTGTCAAAGTGTACCGGCTGGTCGTGTCAGAGAGTATTGAAGATTCCATCTTGAAGGTCAGTGTATCCCTGCATGAATCGCTAGCAAAAAGTCTGCTGAACCTTATACTACTGCCATTCTAGACGCAAGAACTTAAGCGTGAGATGGTAGGCGATATGTATGGAGAGTATGGGGCGGCTTGCGGAGAGCTTGACGAAGCTACTTTGCAGGCTTGGTTGAACGGTCCTTAGCAAATACTTGTAACGGTACGGTAGTAGTTGTCGTCGTGATCTAGAAGTTGAGGAGACACAATCCCCGGCAAATAGATCCCGGCTGACCCGCACATGAACTTGGCTTGAACATGACGGCCACGACTGAAAGTCGACTTTACCTTCACCACGTAGCTCTCCGCAAGTACAAAACTCAAGTCCAAAGTTGAAAGGAGGCATCTTCGTCCTGAGAAGAGAGGTTCTTTATCGTACCCCAGATATGCCCGATGCTGTTTCGCTGTGCGCACTGGCCTTGGTACTGCAGACAGTATTGCAAGCAGAGTCCACCCTCTCCTCATGCAGTATCACAACAGTATCAGCGAGGATATGCTCGACCGTTGATGTCACCATGTATGGACGGCGCCAATAATAATTTGATGTGAGCCATGCAGAACGAAGACCCAATTCTCCGCCCTCAACTCTAGATCTCATGATCATCAGTTGCATACAACCTCTTACGACGCAATAATATCCTCTCTTGCGTTAATCCTTGGTTCCTCGCGTATAATGGTTCGTAATTCCATACAAAAAGACAGTCCAACATTTTTATAGCCTCTTTCCCCTCAGCCGCCTAAGAAACGACAGGTTCGTGAGGGCGACGTTCGTGACAGCAGGAAAGGTCAAGGCAGACCCCCGACCCAAAGGAAGCTCACAACTGAAGCCCTCCCTGCTCAGCTCCTGTCCAGAATTTTCTCAGCTGTCCATTCATTCTCCACCACGTATGAGAAAAATACTCCTCGAAGGCGAGCTTCTCCGGGCAGCGTTTATCGACTTCCGAAAGACCGGGATCCTGGTGGTTTCAATGACTCCCACTGCTGTGGAGGCGAAACGTACAGCAAAAAGAGGATACCGGACGAGGAGGTCCCTTCATTCTCATTCCCGCTTGGCACAGTAGCAGCTGTTTGTCGCCGCTGGAGGGATGTTGTTCACCAGCTCCCAGAATTCTTTTCAAGAATTGTCGTTTACTTGGACAAAGAAGAGCCAACGCCCCTGTCACAGATACAACTATACTCAAGAAAATGTCCAGCTGATGTTCCTTTGGACATCGTGGTCACCAGAAGAACGTTCCCGGACAAATCGAACGAAGACGAAAGGGAGCGCGAAGAATCATTGGCGAAAGCTGTCACAAAGGCTTGTGCACCTCTGCTTCCTAGGTGCCGATCCTTCATCTTCGACGTCTTGCATACCACTTCCCTTCCATACATATCTCAGAATTTTGAGGGCCACTGTCCACACCTTGGTGTCCTCAAGCTCGAAGCTCGCATAGACGATGAAGATCTAAACACCCTTCCGCACACGGCCGACATCAAGTCCGCCCGTTCGTTCACTTTTCCCAACCTCTTTTCCCTCGCACTGGATGGCTACACCTTCATGGATGCTATCCGTTTGCCGTCCTTCAAGGCCCAAATGAAAGACTTGAGTATTGATACTCTCTCAATCTGCAGTTTTACCTCCCCAGAAGACAATGATGATGGATACGAGGACGTCGAGGACTTTGCTATGGATCTTAGCAAAATTGGATACATTCGTCATCTGACTCTCGGCGTCGACATACTCGCGGACCCTGGCAAGTATGAATCTGGCGATTGTGAAATCGCTCTCGACCACTTGACCATCTATGGCGCCGATTACGAAATGATGGAGGATTTTTCAAATGTCACCTTCGGAAGTTCGCTCTGCTTTCTGCATCTAGTAGACACGGATATCACCTATGAATCGCTACCGGTTGTCCATCACCTCCGATTGGAGCGTCTGCCTGAGGAACCGAATCACGACCCTTACAAGTATAGGGATCCAAACCCTGCTGTCAGGTTTGGAGATGCAATACGCCGATTCTTGGGACACCGTCTCGACCTCATTGACTGCCAAGGAATTACGGATGAACATTTGAAGTATATTGCGACTAATTGTGAACCTTTACGGCGCCTGTATATTGCGAATTGTCCGAAGATCACTATAAAGGGCCTCAAGGCATTCATTTCCAAGAGGGAAGAGATGATTTCCGAGCAAGACGAAGACGCGGATGAAGATACCAGCGACAACAGCGATGATGAATTAGATGCCGATGATGGCAATGACAGCGATGCCGAGTCTTTATTCAAATGCGACGCCCAATCTGACGCAGTGCTCATCGAGGGATTCCTTGCTGATGCCTCGCCCCCCAGAGGGTTGCCATACAGGTCCTTTTGTCGTCTGAATGTCAGCGGAACTGGACATCACTTGTCGAAGACTGACCGGAGATGGTTTCAAAAGCACGTCCAGGCTTTTCAATTTGACTAGGACAACAATTTGGGACTGCCACGATTCATTTGTCAGTGATGCAGCTAAATGCCATCCAACTAGCAAGCCATTCTTATGATGGAATAATGAGGCCTTGGTGTTTTGCAGAATGTTAGGCAATTGTATTCTATAAGTGTCGTTGACAAGACTTTTTACTAGCATGCGACGCTTTGTAATTTATACCTACTACTCTATCGTTTGTGCGTTTATAGGGTCGTATTCCAATTCCCTCATCAGCAAGTTCACACTTTGCTTGTGCGCTTTTGGCCGTTTTTC
>NHYE01005573.1:0-49404 GCA_002938385.1 Gymnopilus dilepis
TGCAATTCAATCTGGTGGTCAATTTCTGAATCGCGTCGGCTTCTTAGGTCCACAACTCGATTGAGTGCCTCTTTCAATAGTTTGGAGACGTAGAGTGGGAGTCTTCAATGAGAAGAGGTTTTACTAAAAGATGGAGAACATGTTATGTGCACTTCCTGGAGGAGTGGTAAAATGAACTCGGCTCACATTTCTGCAAGACCATGTCGCCAAAGTCGGCTGGTGTTCATTTTTCTTTTTGTTGGAAAGACTCAGTCCTGCGCTACGCAGGAATTGCGACAAGAAGCGACTCAATGGGAAAACAGTCTGCCTGGCGTTGACGAGCCTTCGTGACTTAATAGGTCAAGGATGGCATGAATCAAGATCGCACCTCTCGACCCGGAGGGACACTTGACAGGATTTGTCCATGAACCGTCGAGGTGATGTTCACAGCAGCCTACTCGTATTAGCGCGAACTAGCGAGCTGCTCACAATAAGTAGTAAGAAATGACTGACTCGATGTGACTGTCCACGAGGGGAGAAAGCTGCAAGTCTTCAGTGTATTTGTTGAAAGTCAACGATTGACTCATCATTAACCTCTGCTCCCGCGAAAAGGACCAACGACGCTTATGGGATCCAAGCTGGCCATATTGAAGATATCGATATCAAGAAGTCATCGGGAGAGTAATGGCTGGAGGTTAAAGAAAAAGCCCAAGCAATGATCGAAGTCAACCAAGGTGCAAAGTTCGCTCGTGTACTCGCCGCTTTCTTCGGATACTCGCGGTGATATTCTTTCTGGCATCTAGCTCTCTTGAGTCTACCCCATATCGGAGGAAACCTATTCAGGAACCACGGCATCTTTGACTCCTGTCATAAAATACGCCACTAATCACATCTTTGCCACTTCCAAGTGCTACAGTCAACATTAGAGGCACTCAGGGCGAGAGATTCTCCTATAAGACCATAAACGCTAGTTCAAAGACAGCGCCGAGCAACTTGTTACCGATAGGAACTTTGATAGAATTGGACAGTTGATAGATAAAATAGATATAATACGTCTCCGCCATTATGCATTCCCCCTTTGCTCTTGTTTCTGGAGTATAAGTCGGTTTCGGATCGAAAGGAATACTTTGGTATATATGATCGCATGATCTTGCGTCATATAGCTGACCGACTTGCGGATCCTGAGGATACCACTGTTCCCGCATTCTGCTGCACTACTATTTATACGGTCGAGGCTCGCATTTGCCGAAACATAGGTCTTGAGCTTGCAAGGATCGCCGCATGCGCTATGACCGGCACTGTGAAAATGGTCTATCAGGCATCTAGTTTTGGCGAAAAACACTGGTTCGCGAGCCATGAGATACGGAGCCAAGTTGCAGGCGTAATCGTAGATAATGATTTCGGGCGCCTTCTCCCAGTGAGTGTAAATGGCGGAAAAGACTTCGTTGCGGCCTTCAGCCGCAGGTATGCAGTGAAAACCGTAGCAGACAGTATGCGTGCACCAAACGACCATGATCCCGCCGGTCAATCTTTTCTGCCCATACTCCGAGAAGTACTTACCACAGCCACTCCCTCGTTTGGCTTGTCCTCCTATGTCGCTCAACCCGTCCCTCGGTATAGATGGATACTGGGGACGATTCCTTATTTGCGGCATACTGTACAAGCATCCAGTCTTTTGAGTGTCTGATTAGCATCACATAGATCTTTTGAGTACATTGTCTGACCTTTTGCCAGTCGTCATCTGGAGAAGAGCGTACAGCATCTTTCTCCCCACCACGCTCAGTGATGCTGGCTACTAAAACTGTCATACCTCTCAGCAATATCCAGTGACACAGGCCAAGTAAATCATCGGTTATCTTCAGCTGAGTGTCTTTGCTAAGCTCCAGCATAATGACCGTATATAATGCCGGAAACATGTTCAGATGAGAGGCGTTCTGGAATGTCGGATCCTTGATAAAACGGTCAAGATATTCCATGTCAGAGAGCGTGATGAGCTGTAGAACCGAGTCTTCTGACGCCATGTGTAGAAAAAGGGTCGTGTAGGCAGAAGGAGCCTTATGACCATGGATGAGTTTTTGCAACCCATAGCATTGATCGAACAAGCTTGCCAGCGACGCATCGATCTGCCCGAGTCTGCTGCCGACTTCTTCAATGCACTCAAGTCTCGACCGCATATCGACTGCAGCTTTGTACCTAGCCAATGCGGCTCTATGCTCTGCCTTCAATTGACTGATTTCCTCGGATTCATCGTCAGAGAAATCTTCATCTACACCAACAAGATCAGCGGGGACTTCTCCGTCGTTGATCCATCGGAGTTCCGGGCCCGTAAGCGTATGGCGTAACAACTTGCGCAGGTAGGGATCCTCGAAACACTGAGGCTTCCTCGGATGGCGGGCTTTTCGTCTAACTTTCGATGTTGGATGAATGGTTGTCGGAGGACACAAAGAAGGTTTGAGATGTTTCCTACTGAAAGCGAGAGTAACACCATCCCAAATTGTAGCGTTTGGTGTCGGGCCACACTTCCGACAACACATGTCATTGTCAAGCTCGAGAAGTCGAGCATACGCAAACCAGATCACGCGAAAGCGTCTTTCAGAGAGAAAAGGCTGGGGCGATCCGTGCGTCTGATATCGACGCTGCATCACCGAGACCCAGGCCGCAAACGGTGTCTCAGAAGTCGTATAAGAGCAAGTGTAGTCATCGAGCAAATCATGGGAGACAAGCACCCGGTTGTTCCAATTAAAGAGACCAAGTTCTTGACCATCTGGGCCAATGAATCTACGCTTACAAACCGTGCAGTTTTGAAGCTCGATCTTGGACCTCCACATCCTAGTAAGGCCATATACTTCGCAAGATTCGACTCGAGACTCAGAGCCTGCGGAGTACAGCACCCTTCCGTCATGCTTGCACGGGCAAGAAGAAGACGGTGTCAATGGAATAAGGTCAGGGGCTTGATGTACGGGCGGAATAGTAGGTCGAACAGGGTCGCTCGACAACCTGGCCCATCGAGGTGGAGGTATACTTTTGGATGATACCGCTGTCGTGCTCGATCCAGCATCTCGAACAAAATTTTCTAATACAGGATGATCAGCTTCGAAGAAAGTGAAGTCAAGCACATTCGTACTCTTGCCCAAGTGAAACTCCTGAGGCCCATTGACGTCCTTCGCCGAAAGGTCCAGCTGGATATGCTGTTGAAGAGAGTCGCGCGCAGCTGAGATATGACAACAGTTATTTTGGTTGGGATCGCGGGAGCATTTCCATGTGCCAATTCCACTGTCCTCGCCGCAGTGTTCGACTATGGCGCGAGCTTTTACACTCGTAAATAGTCCAGAGCCTTTGACTGAGAACACGTTATGGTATATAGACGGTTCAAATTGGAGCACGTTCCTTGAGAACAAGACGGTCTTGTTCTCATTTTCTGAAGGCAGGTCTGAGCAAATTACGTAATCAAATGATGACGCGACAACTCGCCTTTCATTCTATGGTCAACTGGAAAGCGTTCATCACCGTAATCTGCAAGGAAACGGATATGAAAACACTCGTCGCCCTCCCTTCCATCAGGACAAAGACAGTGACAGTCCCTCTTTAGGCCTATGACGACCATCTGAAGATGATAAAAGGTATTTGTTCCAATGTTAGATTCTTTGTTCCATCCGTTCACGATGAACAGATTTCGCGAAATCTGCCAGAAATCGGATTCAGCTGACAAAACGGAATCGACGAATGCATCGTATGAGGCCTCCCCGATACTATTCTGGACCATGTTTTGAGGCTCGACGACTGCTTCATCGCTGAGGATTCCTGGTGTCGAATGAGCAGGAAAGTCGGGAGATGAGGGTGGCGGAGAAGTGTCCATTTCGAGAGGACCAATATCTTGGTGCGTGTTGATGTCGCTAGAGGCTTTGACTTTCTGATCCTTAGATCTTGTAGTTGGGCAGTTTTGAGACTCGGTTGAAGCACCGAACGTAGACGTCGCTCCATGCCCAAGCTTCATTCTCTTGATGGATGCCTTCGGACGGCGCTGCTTGCGTACAGGAGACACAATGTTTGCTTCATTGTGCGCGCTATCTACCTCGAACGTGATTCGTTCGGTTGGCTGTGGAGGCGGGTCGTCGTAGGTAATCCTGAAGGTGGTCATTGAAGATGAAAGGAATCTGGTCTTGTCGAGAGACGTGAAATCCGTTTACCAAGCTGGCATCAAGACCCCTTTTGGTTCCCAGTTACCCCGGATGATTTCATCGCATCCCCTGAGCCTAATATGTGACGTTGACTCAATGACAGTGTTGCGCTCGATACCGCGTTGTGAATACCGGAGGATTAAAGAATGGTGATGTCATCGTAACAATATATAATAGGCCTTGCTGACTATTCTCCTTTAGCAAGGACTAGATTGAATCTGGAGCTCCTTTCAATTTTTGAAGATGCAGTAATTAACCTCGAAATCCCATTTGACAAGTCCGATATCATTGTTACCGATCACTACTGGAAGCCGGAGAATTCTCAGCGCCAGTGGTTTCTCAACTGTCAGATCCCTTGCTCACTTGCGTTCTATAGCAAACCCGACATTACCTCAGTAGTACTCCTGCCTTCTCTGAATTGGCATTTCCTGAATTCGGGTAGTACTCTCAACGTCGTTTGGTGGTCCTGGATATGACATCAGCGGTGCATCTCTGTTTCTCCCCGGCTCTTCATCAGTGCGTCATTTTTCTATGCGATTTCTGCATGTGTAATTGCAATAGCATTACGTTTGGATTGAAGGCATTCTGTACGGCTTGTGAGTAGTATCAATTCGTTTTCAGCACATATCGTGGTTGTTATGGTGTCATTCCGAAGTTGGGAAACTTGCCTTGAGGTGTATTTTGTAAGTGTCTACCTCCCTGAAAGTTCAATCAGAAATTTATCGGATGATGATCTGGGCTATGACTGAAACAGATCGATCAATCGAAACGCTGCTATGAACTCTCCTTGCAGTAATGCCACTCCGTGCTGCCTATCCTAGAGAATTTGCCCTAAGATGATTAGCTACATAAGGTTCGCAAATTTGCATTTCGTCAATTTGTCATGCCCCAGACTACTTCTCCCAGAAAGTCGGCCACCTTCAGTCCAAAGAAGCGTGCGCTTCTGGCGACTTCCAGTCCCAGCAGGCGTCTGGTTTCTGCAACGAGCCCTAGGACGCGAGCGATGGTGGCAGCGGCGAGCCCCAGGACGCGAGGAATGCTTGCAAAAGCCAGCCGCGGGACATTCTCGATGCTCATGACGTCGAGTCATCGTACACAGGGCTTGAACAAGACGAAAAACGTCAGGTCGGTTGCGGTAGCTCACGCAAGTAGCTCCGATCCACAGGACATGCCCAGCGGGCGGCGACCATACCGTTGCTCCAAATGCGACGGAAGGCCTCTTAGGAGCCAGTGCGTGCACACCGCCACGGGCCGCGAGTTTCTGAAAACTCAAGAAGTACCAGTACCTGTGAGTAACACCTTTCGATTTGTTTCGGATATTGACATGGTCTCCTGCCTCCTTAGGAAGCAAAGGGGCGTCATTGCAAGAGGTGTCCCGGAAACCCTCTGCTGACACAATGCCCTCATAGTCCTAGAGGTCGTGCTCACCTGAATGAGCAACGCGCTCGAGCAGTCTTGGAGGTATGTCTTCTGGGCCGTCCCAAAATTCCATCGCTGAAGACAAGCAGAATTTTTCCACAGAACAGGTCCATGACTTATTCTATAACGGGTTGCGGGAGCCATTCGAAAGTATATTCAACGAGGATCCTTCGCGGAGCTCTGAACCCTCGAATGCCAATACCCTTGGGAGTGCTGATTTGGCTGAATTGTCCGAGTCTGACTCTGTGCAGCCTGACTCTCCTCTCCGTGCTCCTCTGGACGACGAAATTGACTCCGCCCTTGTCACTGATGACGAGGTGTCGTCCGAGATTGAACCGATGTCTTCGCCTCTTGGAGCGTCCACAATCACACCATCTCCCTCCAGTGAAGGTATCAGTCCCTCCTTGCAGAAGAAAAAGACGCACTCTTTCGTCCAGCCCAGGGCAACGATGCGCAACCCCATACACGGGCTTGTGCAGGGTGTGAAGAAGGGCAATAAAAGTCACGGTGAGATGGTCTTCTGATTCTCTTCTCCGTCTGTCTCAGACCATTACTAGTGACCTACCGGACACACAGGCTACCTTCGCCTCGAATTTCAGCACTTGATGTCAGTCGTCGCTATCATCGACAGATCAATAAGCTCCTTCAGCGTGTGAGTGCACATCATATCCCAATCAATATTAAATCTCACCACAATCCTCAGTGCGAAGACCTGTCTACAGAAACGGGGTGTTGGTTATTCTTCGCGGCGCAACACGTGACTGCTCGTGAAGGAGCCATCTCCTACGCTTCGCCTAGACTTCGCAGGGAAGCTCTAGAGCAAGCAGAGCGGATTGCTACTGATTTCAATACAACTGCTGCCCGACTTCGAACCTCTAGGCGTGTTGAAGCAGTCCAATTATCAGAGCAACTGGAGGAAGTCGAGCGACAGAGGCTTGCAGCCGAAGCAGCTTTCCAAGAAGCGAAGGCCAGGATAGCTGAACTAGAGGCAAGTGCCGCCGCCGTCAGCGGCTGATGCCTTGCTTGAGATATCTGGACCACACGATTAGGTATCTTAATTTTAAAGGGTACAATCACCGAGTGTCGCAATGTGTAGTACATAGAAGGAGCTGGTAAATTATCATTCGATATGTCGTTATCGAAAGAATTTCTGCCAGCGCCGAGGACTGTTTGAGTTATCCGACTCCAAGAAAACTGTCGCTCCTGCTGATCCAACACAATCCTCACGAGGAACCTCCATTTGAGTGATAACGGTTGACATTCTGTTTTCTGCAAACTCGGTTATCATGCTCCGGTTCACAGCAATTGAACTGGTGAATGTGCGGTCGAGACGTCCCCAGGGGAACTGACATGCAGGTCAGTACAGACCTAAACAGAATCGAGACACGGATGCAATGTAGCTACTGGTACGTTTTCGGTGCTCAGATATATGAGCTGTTTACCAGTAAATGCTTCTAGATACATAGGACTCTCAACTCGCTTCGTTCACTTTGTTCTTTCGATCAACTGTTTGATATGCAACTTCCAGACAATTCGATTGAAGTAGGTCCGTCCAGGCTGGACAGAAAAAGCGGCATGAGACAGAGAAAGTGAGATCGGAATGATATGAGTCTTTCATTTGATGCATCAAAGACCAGCTGGTCCAGGAAAACTGTCGAAAGGCAGATGATGTCAAGGAAAGAAGGAGGTCAATGGGACAATTGTAAGGCGAACAGAGTGAGTAACAATACGGGATAGATACCACCACACAGTGCAAACCTAAGACAATGAACTACTGTATATGCGTTTGGGTTTGGACTCGGGGTGAAATTGCTCGAGGAACTGGCCAGTTCTCAGTCATGCCTGACTAATTATAAAATTTTGGAACAATACTTCAACAAATTGTTGGCATCTGAATATAACTCAGGGACTTCGATCCAGTCCGGGCTATCCTACCACTGCTGCAGGCGCACATGTATTATCGTGCAGCTCTACGTTCTTGATCAGCTCTTAATGGATTGTATCACAGACCTGCTGTTATGATCTAGCCTCCATGAGAACACGGTGCGCGCCAGTAAGGACCTCCTCGGAAACATTAACCTGCCTACCTACCCAAACGAACAACGTATGACACCATGGGACACACGCCACAGACAAGCTTACCTTGAGGCCGACGATCTCTCTCTAGCGTAGGCTTAAATATGGACGACGATATCAAGCAAGATAGGGGCCACGCGTCGAAGCACGTGCCAAGATTCGACACCAAAAAGTGAATTTTTCCTTGATGGAGTTCAGGACGTATGATGACTCGACGACTGAGCTTCCACGAGTCTCATAGGCGGATGTAAGAACCGACTTTTAACCCCCGATAACTACGTTGATGGGAGGATGAGAAATCAAGGCAGACTGACAGTCCATATATAATCTACAGGCTAGAGCGAGATGTAACGAAGACGACCTGTGAACATACTCGAGTGCAAAATGTGACGATCCTATACCCCTGACGGAAATGTTGAGCTTCTGGCATTTAGTTGAAGGAGCAGCTGTCTGCATTGGTCTTGCTGAGAGCGAAGGCAAAGGCGACCAGAGGGTAGCCTCTTCCAGACTTGAGGTGATGAGAATGAGGGCCGTCGTGGCGAATTGTGAATATAGGTGGCGAGAGGGCTACAGCCTGAGCAAATGCCAGAACAAGGGTTTGTAGGGTTCGTTCGATAGCAATCCACCCACAATGTGAAGCCTCACAATCTAGACAGGACGAATCCAACATCCTGAGACTGTGTTGCATGTAAGACCTCGCAACATCAAGATTCTTCAGTGTTGCAAAATATTGAAATAAACGAGGGCGGGTAAATCTCGTGGCAAACGAGTACCGAAAAATACATGAAGGTACATAGTTTATATACGACTACGACCATTCATGAAGGGACTAAAATTGTTACCTATGAATGAAGAGGTGGCGCAAATCACGCCAAGCGAGCATATTTCAACACAAAATTCCGTACAAAGTAGAGGATCGCCTCACTCGAGGCAGATTCACGTACCTTATGTTCAACAATGGCCTCCAAAACAAGCTTCCTTCAAGTGGTGTCTAGCTGGGCAGCTAGTGAGATCGTTATCAAAAGGAAATCGTATAACCTCTCTGATGGACGAAAAAAGGATGAAGTTCCAACACCCTGAAGGGGTTACATATGAGAACTTAAAGGCGCGGCCGTTATTTTGAACGCGTCCGCATTGACGTAAAATAGCTGCAGAGTCAAAATGAAGTGAACTAAAATGAAGTGGTGCGGAGTCGAACGCACGACCGAACTAAAACCCAATACTTACATTTATTAGTATTAGTCTACCGTTGTGCCAGAATAGTCATCGAATTATGCTGTACAAACGATCCTCGGACTGCTATCGAAGCTTGACCATTCACGTCCTTCCTCCCTTGAACAGGCCCTGACTAGCTCTCACTTTCGTCAATCGTACTTACGTCGGCGTGTCTTTCTTCCTTCAAGCTCCACAACAACAAGGTGTCTTCTGTGCCCCCTGATCCATGCAGTGACTGCTTTCAGGAGAATTGAATATCCCAGGTGAGATACATAGTACTGCATACTCACGACGGCCACTTATATTTCCCGCTAGACTGAGGGTGTCGACGGCCATCGCGACGTGGTGCGCGACAGGGACAGGCATTCGAAGCCGTCGTCTTCCCCTCCCGCTTCCAATGCTAATGCAAGGGTAGACATTATCAAGGCTGGTTTCAAGATTTCGGACGACGCAGATGACCGTGACGATACATTGCTGTCCACTCTGCAATTCTCGTTCAGCGGAACAATTTCTATAGATCATCAACTTTCTTCAAGACCTCCAGGTCGATGGACGAGAGCAGAATTCACGTCCTGGGCGTAACTGCGTCGTTGCCCGTCACTTTCCTTTACGATGACTATAAGGTCTCGCATCTTGTCCTCCACCTCTCCAAGTTGCTGAGTGCGTCTTTCACTCCTAGTTTCAACGCCAGTTCTTAACTCCTCCATCAGATCAATGCTGCCGGAAACTCCGCATCTCGTGGCTTCCACACCTGATCTTTGAAGGTCACCGGTCACCACCATCGACGACCACCATGGCAGTGGCAACACAGCCACACCGACCCACACTGCTTGCCTTGCGACCTATTGATCGCAGTCTCGTCGTCCTCAATGCCGAGCAGCAAGCGCTACGCCAGCTAGGGGTTCACACGAAGGTTCAACGGAAGCACCCAAGCTTCTGACCTAGGGGGAGCACGTCCACCTCAAAGGGACTACGGAGAAGTTATGAAGATGATAACTCAGGCAACGCCACTCTTCTCCCTTTTAAATGCTTCCCAACATCCTCTGGACGTCGCACCTATCGTCGCACCTATGACGGCGACTGTGGGCAAAGTTCTACGTTCGTTCAGCAGCCAATTCATTCCTCATCTCTTAACTCAACTCTTAATAGAAACAAACTGAGCAATGCGTTGCTCCGCAGTTGGGAATCAGCAAGATGCACGCGAAGAGAGGCAATGACAGCAGAAGCCTAGTGGCCAGCGAGAGACTGACGGAGAATATGCTAGTGAGAGGGAGGACCAGAGGGTTAGGAAACTTCCAAGGGCTAGGTGTGCGAGTGGGAGGCCGAGGTTCATCAAGCCCACCAGTACCGCCTTTCCAAAGACTCAGCACCAGATCGAAGCTGGACGCAACGACGGGTCGTATCAGTCACCCACGGCGCAGGAAACTGGGGGTGCAGGCATGACGATTGTCTGTGCTAAAATCCGACAGCTCAGGCGTTACCGGACGAGGGAAAAGGGAGATGGTATATGACGGAGCATTCTCGCAGAGGTTCGACCACCATTACCCAGGCGCCCTAAGTGGACCTGTGTATCGCCAGCAATACCGGGACAGACATGGCTCAATACCGCCGTCCCTCAATTCTCTGGAGTGTCACAATCCTGCCCACCCCCCCTCCCCTTTTCCGTTTCGAGGTTCCCGACGCCGCTTCTCTCCGTCTTCCCGCCATCTCGTTCAACTCTCGCATACGACTCACCTCTCAGACATGGAAGGCGAGAAGCCGTCATAGAAGAGAACCTCGATTTTTCTTTTCTTGCTCTACTCGTTTAAATCCGACATTTCCTTGCCAAGCTGACGCAGGCCACCTCAAGGCGGCCATGAGGATTGTTTGACTGCCCTTGCAAACACAGGTTTTTCGACATCTCACGCCGAGACCCTCGAGCTGCTGGCGTTCAGCCTGCTCCTGTCGGTATCTTCCCTAGAGAGGGTTAACAACGAGCAGGAGGATATCGTTGCCAATACCTTCGTCCACTGGTCCTACTCAGCATATCATATCAAGTCAAGCCGGGACCCTCGATCCATTCGTCCATTCGATTGCTCACCGTCTTCTCCTCACCGTCACCGTCAGTCTCGCTCTGTGATCCATCTCGCCTCCTTCTCTTCGCCGTGCCCGCTTCACCCTCCCATCTCGACTAACCCCCACGTCGACGTCGTACTTTGGTTCATAGGCAATTTACTGAGCCGCAAAGTCGAAACCATTTGACACGTCAGGTCGGGTTTAGGGATGATCTGCTAATGTGCAGGACATATCCTTGAGCAGGTGGTGCAATCAATGGGCTCGGGCTGCGGCATCTGTCGCACATTCCCTCCAGTCTCTCGTCCAGCGGCCTGTGTCGCTCTTATTATTAATTTGTCTCACCTATGCTATGCTCCCAAGGCACACCTTCGTCCGACGTCAGCTCCTTCCCTTCTTCTATCTTCTCCTGGGCATCCTCCTCTTCACAAACCGAAACCTTGGGCCTCATGCTTTCCAATGTTCGACCATCTGAGAAGCTCCCCAGCTTTCTCACTTCCCTCGTCCCTCTAGCCTCGTTCAGACCCGCTCCAGAGCAAGATATCCATGTACGTTGTTCGTCGTATAATGGAGTACCTGAGGAGGTTGCCTGAGGCAGCTCATAGAGTCGCCAGCAAGCTCGCACCATCTGGCAATCGTGAGTTCCAGCCTTCCGATTTCTTTTCCTCATTGTACTCAATCTTGCCTCATAGGATGACATGCACGAATACGAAATATGCTTGACATTGCAGACTTGTTGCTCTTCTGTTGGTGAGCCTCGTTCTGGTACCTTGTCGTCTGCTCTCCTCTTTATCGTGCTCTTATTTCCTCCTGTACTGATGCTTGTCGCCCAGGAGAGCCCGATTGAGCCTATTGAATCTTTTTGCAGCTCGTGGCCAGGGCATGGGTCAGGCGGCTGTGGAAATTTGAGCTGTGGTCACTTGTGTTGACTGATACGGCCAAGATTATGGGCTAACCAAGCACAATGGAAGGCGAGGCCAAGATGTCACCGAAGATGAGCAAGCGGTGGATGCACGACGCAGCTGAGAGTTTTTAGAGGGACAAGGGACAGTGGGCGATGGTGTTGGGCAGGAGAGGGTTGGCTTGAGTATCCGGATTGAGGCGGATAGGACTGACGAGAGACACGAGATAGGTAATAGCTGTTACTCAACGTCCGTATGGATTTGATTGCTGATTTTGATCTCCTGAAGCGACACCGTCGTCGAAGTCTGCTGAATAGCTGCCCTTACCACAGCCTCCGCCTATCTTGTATCTAATCACACACCGACGCCCTCTAAGCCGTCTTTCGCTCCAGGAGCCCCTTCATCATCACCGCCTACGTCCATACCATTCGTAACAGCCTCCAACAACGGTTTTCGCCACCTTCCCTCTCCTCATCCGCCAATTCTTTATCGCTGTCACCAACGTTGGCCGCCAGCCGCCATACACTCTCTGTACCACCTCATCAAAAACCACGGGAGTTCGTGGCCCTACAGTAGGTGGCAGAATACCCCCTCACGCCTGAGAGAGTGGATTCGCCCACTCCTTCCGGCTACACGGACGATTGAGCGCCGCTAAAGCGGCTTGACGCGTTGGGTGCAAGGCCCACCTAAACAATTAGTGGAGGCTTTGGAAGAAGTCAAGGCGGAGGAGGTCAAGGAGATTGAGGGCGTGGAGGTGGACAGTGGCGTCATGCCCAGTTGACGTGTGGCAACCTTCTCCTGGAACTGGAGAAATTCGGTCGACTGTCGATCGGGTCGGATCGCCTGCTCGGAAAGCATCGGCACCATGACCTCCTGTTTAGAAGTGCTAATAGCAGCGCCTGTTCAGGAAGTTGAACAGACGGAAGACGCGGACATGAAGATCAACAACCCTGTGTCAAATTGCCACCCACCTTCAGCCCCACTAGCCTTGGAGGAAGCACTAACCTCTGCCACGTCGGATGCGGTCCCGAAGGGGGTTGAGGAGCCATCACCTACGACTACGATCACAGGCCCCATTCCTCGCCCTCCTTCTCCACGTCAGTCGGCCACAGATCCCTCGGTTGTGTTATTGTGCATTGCATTGTCGCCTTCCACGTCCGAGCCCACTAACACTGTACTCAACTCCGTGTATGCTGGCTCTTGTGCGCACGCTGCGTCATCAGTGACTGCCATACCAACTATTGCTGATCTGAAATCTGTGGGCTATCCATCTGGTCAAGATGCAGGTGGCCTTGAAGGAGGAGATACGGCGGAAGAAGAACAGTGAGAAGGCACAGAAGAGGAGGATGGGGTTGCTATGAGTAACGGTTCTGGCTTGAGGTTGGGATGGAACGCGGCAAGATGCTGCTGCTCGCTGAAGCCAAACTTTCCCTTTGGTGACAACCCCAGTCGGTTCGCAATATTCGACACCACTGGCCGCTCTGAAGGTTTAGAGCATGTCCAGAAAGTTCCAAGAGAAGTGTCAGCTCGCCTCAGTCCATTCACCTCTCTGCTGAGGACCGTAAACGACGCCAGTGGTCACCTGTCCCGTGCGCTGATTGGCAACGCTGCTTGGGACCGATGTTGGTCCAGTAGTTGCTAAGCTCCGCTCACTTGATTTCATGGATCCTGAGATCAAGGTCAAGTCTGTTAGCGCAGGGGGTTGCGCGGAAAGAGACCGTGTTTTAATTGCCAACGTGGTGGACCCTCTTTACCCTTTATCCATCTCAATGAATACAACACAACTCATCTCCCTTGATTCAGTCCCAAGTATGCTCGTGTGTCTTCCTGAGAATGCAAGAGGTGTCCGCACTGATGTAAGCCTCATCTATCTCCTCTCCGCTACACACTCGACACAAAACCGCGTCGATCACCTCAGCGAGACCGTTTGGGCGATCGACTCGCTCACCCTTTTCACAAGACTGTCAAACCCACTGCGTCTCATCTTACCGGAACTTGATGAGTCAGTTCTTGACGCTACGTTACAGCATGGATGCAGTTATCAATCTCATAAGTATGTTCTGCTCAAACCTCCGACATCCCTGAGTCCAGGAAGTGGATATGTGGCGGAAGTTCGCAGATCCACTGCCCCCCTAGTGCCAGGAGGCTCTCGCGCTCGGAAGATTGAGGTCTTCTGTGGGGCTGTAGATACTCCTATTTATTGCCACCCATGTTGGTTTTACAGAACAGAAGTGCTCGACGTTTTAGTGTTCGATGAGGCCGTCAGACCACCATAGCTCGAGCAAGGAAGACGTCAATCTCTCTCAAGATATTCTGACGGTCGTCCATAGGTGGTGTAGGGTAAAGGAGTGTAAGTGAATATTTGTTTTCTTTGCGTACGTTTTGTCAACATATATATCAGTTCACCGCGCCTCAAAATTTTCCTCGCAAGGTGTTGTGTCACCGCCCAGACCATCTATACATGAACATTGCATATCCGCGTTTCTTAGGCTGGTCTACCGGGCCTCATGCGTCCCGAGCAAGCCAGGAGTTCGAGGTGGCCGAGGATAGCAGTGACCAGGACAGTCAAGATGAGAGGGAGATAATAACTCGGCATACGTGTACGTACCTTTGAGCCCTTTTTATATACGCCGCTCTGACATAGCCTACGAATAGAGTCAGGGAAATCAAGCGTCTAATGCCATTATAGGCCTTGCATGTGGCATTCTTGGGTCTTACATCTTACATCAGACATAAGTGGATATATGCTATATATTCTCCATCACTCACCCCTTTCGTCGAGTTTTCGAACACACGAAACGCTGCTGGAGCGATGACACATCGAAATTGAGAAACGCAATTATCAAGCTCATTCATGAAGATTACGAGCCAAATTGTGATTCAAATGCGACTATAATATTCAGTGCCTCCTTGCCGTTGAGGAGAAGGACGCCCGAATTTATCACCTTCATATGGCGGACTTGTTTCGATGTCCATGAGGGAAAACTTTGACAAAAATCCTGCGTGTAAGTTATATGCCAGTAAGTTGGACATTTACTGATCACTTTCGGGCGACGAACTTAAAGGCCTATCTGGCGAGTGCCTCTTTTTAAAAAGGCAGGTCTTCTTACAACTTGCACGTGGCTACTATACGATATCGCAAGGCCTTCCGTTATGTATTCAGATATCACCAGCCCTTCTTCGGCCCACGACCAAGGCAGAACATAAATAGGGTCAAGACCAGATAGTTTCTGCTAAGCAAAGTCACTGGCCAAATGATCACATATCCCGCAACCCAGGTAACTTCACGCTCTATTGACTGACTACTGCTCACTCGTTCTTCTACAAGGCATCCTTTGCGCTCTTGTCGAGCAGAAACTGGAGCAGCTAGTCGACAACTTCGACTGTGACGACTTTTGCGTTTTACAGTGGCTTTTTAGTCAAAAATCCTGAAAAGAAAGAAGTCGTCAAAGAGTTGCTGGAATGGTGGAATTAGTACGTCTTTTCTGTATATCATTAATGAACGGCTTCTTGTATTCTCTGGCAGGCAGATCCCTGGCCTGCAGTCTCGTAAAAAGAAGACTAAACCTTCGCGTCGTACGAAGGGCTCTCAAATCTTCTATCACAAGCAGAATGACTCCAACTCCAACTCGAGAAGGAACGCCAACTTCATGAGGCTACGCAACAACTCGGGCAGAAGGAGCGCGAGCTCAAGGAGCATCGCCATATCCCCACCGCTGCCCCCTTAGCGATGCAACACATCAGCCAAAAAAAGTCGTTGCTCACGGCTGAGGTCAGTAATGGGGCCAAGGATGCAGAGACTCGCACGTCTGTCGTCAAGAAGCTTCAATAGTTGTACTACAGCAATGCCGACTAGAAGAACCTGCGTCAACTTTCAGCGAAGCAGGCGAAGAGAAGTCTCGAGGGCTCAGGGCAAACGTATCTCATCTTCGTAGGGTTGGTAATACGATGGCGGTGCTGACGTACCGACCAAGGTGGCATGATTATTCTTTGACGACATATATTGCTGACTTTCTCTGGTATACGTTCCCAACACGAAGCCACCCAGCAAGTCATCGAAATCCAAAGAAGAGACCTCGAAAAGTTGCCAGCGTAAGCGTCAGGTCGAAGCTTTTCCGTCGGGACTCCTCCAATCCAGGCGCTACACATGCTCGGACTCTCAACGCATAAGTCTATACCTGATTCTGCCTGGCACTTGATGACACTGTTATAGGCTTTGGCGGACTTGAGCCGACCTGAGACCTCGCCCTCGAAAGCACCGCTTGCAAGGCGCAATCAGCCCACCGCCAGCTCGAAGTAGCGCCGCCTCAGCTGATTCCATTGGTTTTATACTCTTCTTTTCTCTGTTTCTCTGTTTCTAAAGCTCTGCTACATCGCTGATCCAAGTCGTCTACATGCTTCCCTTACCCATAATCACCTGCATTTCTGTCTGCTTCGTGTATTCGACTGCTCCCAGCTTCTATAACTTGTACTCCTTCCCATTGTAAACAAGCTGTGTTCCATTCACATCCCGTGGGGGCAGCGGCTGCTATGTAGGATTCTTGGTCAGTGATGCATCGATGAATACTCGTTAGGTTGCAAATTCAAGAAGGGCTTTTTTATAATATGGGGCGTCATCTTACATAAAACTAAAACCATCCTCGAAATAAGGAATTATCGTGTAGGTCGGGGTTCTCAGCGTGGTAATTGCGAAGCCAGTTGCCATCGAGGGTAACCTGTATTTTGATCAGCGTCGGTGGCAATGTCAGTCGTTTTCTCTGATCAGACAGCTGAAATGATCTTACATAGATTCATGGGCGTCTTCACCATCCTTTGCTGTGTTAATGAGGACAAGCAGAGCAGGAGACCATCATGGATCTGCATCGAGGCCTGAGAAGCAAGGTATGAGGTGTGAGCTGTTCGACCTATGTGCACCCGTACGCTGAGGCGCAAGTGAACCGAGCGCATTTTGTCTACAGTCTTGCTTCTTGTCCATCACTGGCATAGTGTAAATGGTATATTCAGACATCAAAAACGAAGAACTGATGTAAGCTAAACTGAAAGATTTGGAAAAGCCCACGGAACAACTTCGTCAAAACGCTCAAGGTGATGTACTCCTTTGATGCGTGCAAACAGAAATTGACCAGGGTGTGCTACAAGGTGGGGGGTATCCCATCTCGAAGGAAGCCATTGACGACAAGCCCAGTGGTAGACCTCGAGGGAACTTCCAAGTTCGAAGCCGTGGACGCCCAGTTCGACTTTGTAGTCAGCAAGTCGGACCCTCGAATCCTGGCGCGAATACAACGTGACTTCAATAGATGGCATAAAGTTCTACGGATTCATATGAGATCCGGTAGTCAATTCCGAGAATTTTTGACGTACTTCCTTCCAAATCTGAAGCACAATCGGCAGACCTTTATCAAACTTTCCGGAATATGTGCCAGTCACCTCGAACTGAATTGGTAGTGCTGGTCCTTTTGAGGACCGACTGGATTGTACCATATGAGATGTAGGACTGGAAGGGAGATCGAATATAGTATCAGTTGTGTTTAATTGACCTTGGCGAGTAGCTGTGGTGCGAATAGATGAAACTGACGCGGAGCTTGAGCCAGAAACCGTCGGGGTACGTCCTGTGTTTTTGAGATTGTCAATCTCTCTACGGATTGCAAACCAATTCTGTAGTTCTCGGTTATCAGATATAAGACTGGGATCTTCCACTTCCTGGACCCAGTAAGTCCGCCCTTTTCCCTGGTTGCACTTAAAGCACTAAGCCAAATGTGTGATCTGCATATAGGATTAAGATATAGAACAATGGCCGACGCACCCTGACACCCCATTTCCCGATATTCCAAGGATTGTTCTGGCCCGTGCAGAGAGAAGGTTCGACCCAGGAAAGGTCGTGCTCACAGACATGACAGTTCTTCCCTTGCCTAGGAGCCAGGAGAAGAAGAGCGTTGTATATTCGTTGTTCATTCATTGCTCTTGCTTTGGTGCGGCACTTGCCCTTGAGTTCCTCGTCAGCTTGCGTCAGAGGTCCAACATAGTATTTGCGAGGTTGGCGTGATAGGGTAGAATAAGGGGAATTTCTTTTCAGTATGGTCTTCTGGGATGCGTTTTGGCGAGGCATGGTTGCAAGAGAGTTATGTTGAATTCAGCACCTTGCCACTCCTGGAAGGTCGAAGTCAGACATTAGCTATCGAAAAAATCTGTGACGTCTGATTGTGACTTGCTTCCAAATCCAGGCAGACTAGCAGCGAGTGTGAAGGGAAGCCTCAACGAGAAGGAAAGCGCCGGTGTTCGTGTGGCCAGGCATATATCTAGCTCCCTGTCGGCAGGGTTGGCTAGCACCCTGATGGTTTCTGATACTGTCAAACAGCATGACGTTAATGTACGAGGTACCGGTACGTAGCTACACATGAATGCATGACTATGCATCTATGAGGCATCTTTGGCCAGTCGGTGGCGGTGCATCTTCGGGCTGGGTGAGCGAGGCGCCCCAAATCAATGAGTAGGCACTACTGTCAGGCTAGATGCTCATCTTTGGGGGATGGGAAAAAGATTAGAAGGATTCCTGGATTTTTCTGCACCCACATCGGGTGTTTGTCCTCCCCAGAAACGGCTGGGACGGGTGGATGCGGCGGGGAGTTTTGGATGTTCCTAAGGTAATAATTTCTATTATTATAACCTGACGTCACTATTGCGGTCCGAGATGAGGGACGTCCCTTGAAGGACAACACCCCAATAGTCCAGATTCTAAAGGACTTTGTAATCGCCGTATGGTGATTAATCCTCGATTTGGAAGGGAGTACCGGCTAGAGGAACATCAGACATTTTCCTCAGGGGCTGGTCTTGGACCGACCTCAGCTTCTGTTTATCTTTCTGCGAGGGCAGGGCACAGGACTTGGATGATCAGAACATATCGGAAGATGCGCTTGAGGCCGTTGTGCTTGGGCTGGATGTCCCGGGGATCGCATATAAGGAGGCTGCCTTACGAGTTGCTAATAGAGCACCCATTGAAATTTTGTGCTGGAAATATAACCGTCAGGAAGCGAAGGGTCCAACAAGGTGCCACATAGAACACAAGGATCCACGGTAGATCATTCTCATATGACCCCCACTACAGCATGTCAGACAGTAACATCGATTGTTTATGAAAAGGGTATGAACAACCACACTCTCGCACACTATTGAGGGGTGGAGGGTTGTGAGTGTATAGAGTATAATGAATTTGAAAGGCTTAAAAAAGACGCCTAATACAATCGGACTGACCAAATCAGACTGGTTCCAATCGACTTTATACGGGAAAGTGACCACCCGTCGGGAGTGCGTGAACGCAACAGCTGGACGTGAGGCGACCCGCACTATTGCAGAAGCAGGAATGAGGGTCTACGATTTGAACAAATTGGGGTATGACGTACCTCAAGGATTATTGAAGGAGGCGTCATGGCAAAGTAGAAGAATTCCGAGGTTGCTTGGAGGCTGTGGGGAAAGAGGAGTTTCGAAAGGCGAGAGGCGGATCCGGATGACAGGCGATATATTCGTAGCATGGTTGAATATTGATGATGATGACCTCGTAGTGAAATGGAAGGTTTGCAGTCCACCAAACCCACGTCATGTAGGAGCTTATGAAGGGTTTCTGAGTATGTATAAGGAACTTACAGAAGCTCATTGAAACAAAATAATTTTTGAAAGCGATGACACACTAAGTCTGCGGGGGGAAAGGAATCTGCAGTATGCTTTCAAAGCCAGACGAGAATTAAAGAATATTCCGACCTACCCAAGTCAATCGACGTGTCAAGGGTTGTGAGGAAGCAGGCAAATCGAGGAGAGAATATGAGGAGAGGAAGATGACAGGTACATGGCAGCTGTCCATGACGAGAGGCGTGACTGACAGGGAGACTGAGAGCTAGCAGCACGACATACGACAGAGGGACAGTGGCTTGAAAAATGGTTGTCAGCGCTGGTTTGAGCTGATAGCCTCGAAAAAACCACGGAAAACTCACAAGCTGTAATATGGGGGATCGCGAGGTATAAACCGTGAGACTTGTCGAAAATAAAGTGTACGCGTCTCCGAGCGGGGGGGTGATAGCTATTTTCCAGCATTGTAGATCTGACGGACATCGCACTTGAAGAGCTTGACGTCGTATGCGCCACAACAAAGGGCAAGCGCGAGGAGTCTATGGAAGAACAGAGCCGACGACATCTTGACAAGCGGAAAGAGGCAGACCAGAAACCCGGACCGAGAAAACAACACGCGACGCGTCAGAGTGCGCACGTGAGTATTAAGCACGTGCAGTCGTGACCACGATTTAAGTAATGTCAGTGTCAGTGTGGCGTCCGACAAACGATTTCAGGAATAGCCAGAATGCTATCTGGGCGCGATTGGAGCCTTACAAATCGTCGTCGTTTACTAATATAGGCTATAGGCTTGCCACGACTTGTAGAACAAATGAACATGGGACGTGCTAGTGATGATCCACGAAATAGGGGCAACGAAATAGGGGGTAGAATGCCAAGCATCCTCGCCTGCCTGGGGCTTTTGAGTATGAATCGTAAAACCCAGAATTTACCATATATACTGCAGGAAGTCAAACTCTCGGGTCACCCTTGGGAAAGCGAGGCAGATGCTCATTCTGAAAAAGAAATTGACAGAGAAGGAATAGTACTATATATCATCACGGGCAATAAATAATGAGTTCAATTTCATGGTAAGATATCGATACAGACAGCTTTATTACAGACATTCAATTCAGTCAGCATGACGGCAAAACGAAGCAACGAAAATCGAGCACCTCGCGCTTCTGCAATTTGACGTTAGCGGTGGCCGGTTCTGGCGAGGGAGGAATATAATGGCCAAGGAGCCAAGACATGTTATCATATGACCACTACGATACACAGTTGACCAAGCGCCATTAGATCTGCAATGCAAGGCGTGGTTGGCAATGGTAAATATGAGAAGGGAGTGAAATATTACACACTCAAGCTCAGAGACTATGCGAATGGGGCCGTGGCTGGCGGGGAGCACGAGAGCAACGGTAGACATCATAGCGAGGAGATAGGGGACTGAGCGGTGGCAGGGTGAGATTCACGAAGAAATAGGCATGGGCAACGCACTTTGTTCAAAGTCAATGACAGCAGTTGGGCAGTTTCAGTGACGGAGACGCATTGTCGCCATACTTCAATTGTTGCGAAGGAACGAATATGTGCCAAAGGATTACATGCCTTAGGGGACGATAAATTCCGGGTGTTATTGTCAATGATGAATGACTGTTCGCGAAGGCATGTTGTCGACATTGAAGAAGTGAGAGCCGTCAATGACGGAGTAATACATACCTTAGAATGCATACGGAGAGTTATCGTGGTGAGAATCAAGTGGATGCCAGCTCAGCAGTCGTGACGCACGTTCGGCTGTCGCGCATAACTGTCGAGTGGCTGACAGAAAGACCGCAGCAAACGACTGCAGTGGGAGGCAGACAACAATAAACTGACAAAAAGAGATGGTTGGCGATAGCGAAAAAGTGAAAAGGCTCAAGGCTATGGAAAGGGAGGACACCCATGTGAGGCGTTCTGAACATGAAAGGCGGATGACAACGAGGCACGACGAACCAGCGGCAAACAGTGTGGCGATGTGGAAGAAATGGCCGATGCGATACGGGAGTGTAAAGCTAACAACGGTGCATGAGCAACGACGCAGGAAAGTGAGGGAGGATTTCATACCTTTGAGGCCATTTGGAGTGGTCGCGGGGAGGACCGAGTGCATGAGAGCACAAGGATGTCGAGGGGGATGTAAGTCATGCAATGATCCAGCTGGTGCTTATATAGGTCAGGTGGGCAACAGAAACACCAAGGCTGGCCATTTCATCGAGCGATGTACATACTTCTGTTGTGGCAGTCATGTTTCCGGGTGGACGTCCGCAAATTTGATGTCATCGATTCACTGCCGAGTCCTCAAAACCTCGAGAGGGGTTATTATTCTTCGGCATCTACAAATAAACAGGAAATTTCGATGGTTCAGGTACTGTGACTAGGCGTACAATTCGAGTAGGGAAGGACAGACGCATTGAAATGTTGCAAGACGCGACGCGTCATCAGCACATGAGTGACTCAAACCTTCATCACACTGATGTTAATCGTAATAGCCGAGTTTTGGTGAGCTTGACCTCCATCCCACAAGTCATCTTCGTCGAGCTGCACACGGGCCTTCGGAATAGGTACAGTCAACTTTCAGTAAAAGGTGTGCATGTAAAAGTGCGTACTCCGTTATGCCTCTCCACACCTAGATCGAGCGCAGTCCAAATGAAGCAGTGTTGATATTCTGGCCTCCATATCGCAGTCTTCTGTAAATTTTGATAACGTGTTCTTCTGGCAAAGGTCTGCCACTAAGGCGCTTTGATTTCCGCATTTTGAGATGGTTTCAACCGTGGCGACCGAGTGACTGCCGTGCTTTGAAATGCGACCGCCCCTACGACGATAGATTGATAAGAGAGACGGATTCGGGGACGGCTAGCTACAGAGAAAGCCAAGGTGAGTAAACTGGGGTCAACGACAAAAGTTGGAGTGGTTGGAGTGGCGTACCTCCTCTTGGCAGACTTAGCCAAGCACAAAGACCCAAAAGCTCTTAAAACAAGCAACCTCGCCAGGAAACCGTGAGTGGTAAGCCTTGAAAGATGACGAGTCGTGACCTTCTTCAGTAGCAGCTCTCATGATTCATGATTGTATCATGAAGGCATCATTGTCAGGCAAGGCAAATGTTCGTCTTGCTTGTATATGTGGGGCTGGAAAGGTAAAGATGAACTACCGGCGAAATGAAAACCAAGGGTTTCAAACGTACCTTACGCCAGGTAGTCGGTAGGCAAACGGAGCAGCATACAACTATTTCCTTGACCGAGAAGCATCCTATCGCAAGAAGGTCTATGCTGCGAAAGCGTTGACCGATATCGTCCAATTTGAATACATTCCTCGCATTGCTGTCTTCGCCCAATGGAGCCCTATTGAAACGTCAGTGAGCAGGGACACAACATCAGAAAAACACTCTCACAAGATAAATCAATCCAGTGAACACGAGAACAAAGGACCAGTCAATGGCGGAAAAGAGAAGTGACTTGGCTCAGCGCGCAAGGGAGCTTTTGGGGGACCTGATATGGCGACATCTTGTCGTAAATTCATGCTGTACGTACCTTTTAAGTTGATCTTGGGAGAGAATCGCGACTGAGAACCATCACGGGCAAAAGAGCGGTTGAAACGAAGGATCGCGAAGATTGCGCGAAGAGATACATGTCGTAGTAGGCAAAGTCCAGGAGTATGAACCTCACATATCCCAGATTTCTTGAAGCATGGGCAGCTGGAAGCTGTGGGTCGCACTAAGTCGAAGGATGTGAAGTTTGGTGATGACTGGGCTAGCGGCATCTCGCTCCGACGTTGCCATTTGCGACGTGCGCGTGGTTGGCGTCAATACCACTGGTGCTCTTGCATACTCGGATCGGTCCTAATTCGAGATCTTGCGACGCAGACGGCTCGTCCGCCCTTGTTGTCTCCAGGTCATTGAATGTAACAAATCGCAACAAGTAGCATCGAGCTATGAAGTGAGGTGAGGTGAAGTGATCAACATCCGCTGACGTAATGCTGACCAAGCGCTTCGGATTTGTGTTCACCCCTAGGTGTTCTGTTACCGACGTTCTGTAGTCTTATTAGGAGCTTATATCCCTGAACGTATGCATATGCAGAAAGAGCCACTACTTCAATTACATTTCGTGGCTCTCATAGGATCAAGACCTTATGCATCAAAGGGAGTAAAGAAATCATCAGATATCACAGATACTTGTTGAATCGCATTCATGTTCCTTCATCCCTCGACCCAGCATGACCCTGTCACAAGTTTCGCACTTGACAAAGAGATTCCAGAAAGTTTTGCTTTGAAGCCCTGCATCGTCGGAAAGTCCAAGAAGAGCTTGAAACGCTCCACAGGCCGGCTCAATGTAATGAGCAGGAGCACCCGGAGGCGCAATGCCGACTTGAGGGGAGGGAACAACGTCTATGATCGACTTGAAAAGTGGGACTGGAATTACGGATTTGAGTAAATATTCTTCATCTAATTCATGAGATAGAAGGCACACACCTAGTCGTGGTGGAGGGGACTTGATTCGTGGGCTTTCCGAGAATGAGATTACGTGAATTTGGTGAGAGCGCCGGGAGGATTTTAGTTCTGCTTGCTGACTATCTATGGGAAAGGAGTTTCGACAAAGTGGGTCGAGAGACGGAAACACTAGGACTGCGTACCATCGTCGGCATTGTCCGCTGACGCGTTTCGAATTACCTCTGATTGGACTGCTGAAGAGAAGAAAAGGTCAATGATAGAAAGCAATATGACGTTGGGAAATCGCACCTGCTCCTGTGTTCAGCGAAGATTTAGGAATTGAACTTTGAGAAAGCGGGTATTGTGCTGTAATCCAGTTCAGAATAACCGAAGGGAAAGTTGACATGGAGATGAATGAGCGTAACAACAATGGCAGACCTTGCACTTCAAGAAACTGGCGCAGGGGATACTCGCGAACCAAGAGGCCTTTTCCAAAGTTGGCGTGGATGTCATCGAAAACCACTTGAACGGCCATAATTAGCAAAGAGGAATCGGTTACCAAGATCGAGACAAAGATACATACACCAATAGTTGCAAGACTGATTTCGGTCAGAGTGACCGCAAGTCGCAACCGACTTATACCTTAAGAGCCCTGTGGTAGGAACAAAAGTCCGTACAGGTATCCCATGAAAGCAGTGAAGCGGTCCAAACTCGTGGCTCTCAGTGTAAAGGAAAAGCTTCTCTGGGTCAACAAGCTTCCCCGAAGGAAATATAGGGCTGGAAATGGTAAGAGTGGCAAGCACTCGAATGGAACAGTCGCATGCTCACTATGGGACATCTACCAGGCTTGACCCATCGAATGTGGTGATATTCTTTGAGAGGGATTGAAGACGCGCAAGGCGAAAGAAAAGAGACGAAAGCTCTGCGTTGGGACTGTTAGGCGAATGAGACATGTCAACGATGGGTATCGTGCGCCCGTAGGTTCCGACGTATATAGTGGAATTTCAGGCATCCTGTAGGGTCGGAAACTGTCCATATCGGCGGTCCAAACAGACTGTCCGGATGGAGCAACGAATCTTGCGTTCTGAAAGAGCAGTGCTTTCTGACACTACTATCAGATGAGAGACGAAATCAGAATATTGCGGCATATACCTGGCATATATATAAAGGGACGCGTGAGAATACTCGATGCGTACCTGAGGACTGACGTAGTTTCTAGCTATTTTTAGTCACCCTCAAATGACGACATGATTGGGCTCAGTGAATAGACATGCCAGAACCACTCCCAGCTTCTGTATACGATTTGCGCACGATGTTATCGTGCAAGTAAACGGATGCAAGCTTGGCAATGTATTACCGGACTCAGTGAGGCCTAAAGCCTGCAGAGCATTTAACACCCACCCTCTTCGACTGTTATGGCGTCGACTACCAACCATGACGTAGATACATCACCACGCCTGCCTATCCTAACTTCTGAATTACAAGCGCTGGATTCGGTCCGATGCGAATGGCAGAAAGGCCTGCCACACTCACTCAAATCCAACAATGCAAACGGCTTGCTCAACAGCTCATCATCTACTTGGTAGCCAAGTTGTTCTTTTCAGTCTGTAAGCATGCGGAATTTCGACTGTTCAAACTTCAGGCTTCGAACAACGTCTTGCTCGTGACATGACGAAGGTCTTTTGGTGCATAATTTTGAGGCTCCTCAAATGTACTCGAAATCCAATATTGGTTCGCCCTACATTACCTCGCATAGACCTGGCACAAATATCGACACTGTATTCGAGCAAAGATATGACGTCACTTACCAGCCAGCGATGGTTTGGCGCAAAAACGATGAACTTACTATGTAAAGTAAGCGCTTCATGATATTTGATACGATAATCATTCGTACTTAGCCGCCTTGTCCCCATAGCTTTGACCTCCCTGTGACATGGCTGGTAAAGAGCCAGCCCAATCGGGTCTTGCCGTTAGCAAGCATAATAGTATGTCATGTCCATTGATAGACCGTCGACCAAGCGCCAGAACGTCCTATGATTGTCGATCTGGAAGCTGACATCTAAAGCTGTTCGTTTGTGGTATGAGTTCTTACTCCTTCTCTTCTTGCTGATGCTGTCGCTACGTCATATCGCGATGACATCACCGTCAAGTAAGTCATAAATGTCGACTACGCTGTCCAGTTGCGGGTCAAGTTTCATTGCGATTGATTGTCCAGTAGTACTCCCTGTAGTTGTATTCTACACAAGAAGTTTTTGTTTGTATCGCCAGCTCACACACCCACGATGAGTGGCCGTAATTGGTTTGACAAGAAGGACCGCTATTGGACAAACTGCGAATGAGCACATTAGAAATTGAAGTGCTACGGCAATGTTCGAATGGACAATTGATTGCTCAACGTGTGATAACTGGGAATCTGACTAAGATTCAAGGGTCCTGAGCAATTTTACGGTGTGCAGTGATCACATCTCGATATGAGAGTTCAGACGAAATTTCAAAAGGAGACATGTAAGCACATGAACGAGTCCACAAGTCATATTCAAATTCGAAACAATTCAACAAACGCTGCATTTATCCTAATTAATTTTGGCTCGACCGACGACCCATGAGAGCAACCAAGTTATCTACTATGTCCAGCGGGACACCCACTTGGAGTAACTCCACTCGCCACAGATACACAGCAACATTGGTGCGTATTCTTTCGATCTGACCATATTTGTTGCCTAAATGGTTGGCCCTGATGAAGTCTGCATACTGAGAGTCAGTGCGAGCTCCTCCAGCAGAGCTGCTAATCCCTGATTGCGTAGCTGAACCGCCTGAGGCGCCATCCATGCTGGAAGACGAGGCAGACGAGGCAGGATGGCCTCGGCGGGACGGACTCCTGTTCTCCGTCGGACCCGAACTGGCAAGTGGCTGGGACAACGGACTCCTAGAACCAGGAGCTCTCAAGCGGTCTGGTGTGTGAGGTGCAGGGCGAGCAGCGGGGGGAGAGACATGTCGGGGCCCAGCGGAGAGGCTGGTCAGGCGGGCTACCTGGGCCAACAGCTCGGCTTCTCGACGCCGAGCCTCCGCCAGGGAGCGATTAGCCTCTTCGAGCAATTTCTGAACCTCTTTCAGTTCCTCTTTCAGGCTCTCCTTCTCGCGATCGTTGTCGTCGTCGTCGTCGAGCAGGATGATCGGAGCTTTGATAACCTGGCCATTGTATTCAAAAATACTGGAGTTGGCGGGCCTCGCTGGGGGTTGTATGGCTTGGCGGGGGTAGGGGGGAGGTACATGGTTGACGTCAGGCAGGTTCCAATAGCGCGACGCACAGAATTGATAGCGTGCGATGGTCGGGATACCAATGTCTCGGATACATTTCTGGACGATGTCGAACACGGCGCGGGGGATACGTTCGTCTTCTCGCAAGAGATGGGGAGGGAAATACGTCTCCGCCTTGATGTAGTCCTCACGAAGAAGCGAGCGAGGACGAGTAGTGCCAGGGATATGGATCACCATAGTCGTAGATCCAAAGGCCCGGTCCATCAACGCTGCCTATACATACGATGAGAAGTGCACATTGCAGATTGAAAGGCAAGACTTACGCAGTCGAACGTCAGGGTTCTGATGCGCTTTCGAAGTGCCTTTCGAATTTCTGTACCCTCACGGGTGCTCGTATTGCGCCTGAGTTCGTGTAGTTCAGGGAAAAATTCGTCCGACGGGATGTCGGAGAGAGACGAGGCGAGGCCCGCCGCGAACCACGCTGCCTCAGCTGCCTCAAAATTTGGACGAAACCGCTGGAAGACAGAAGGCTCAACAGAACCCATAAGGCGGGATCGCAAGTCATAGAGGCCGACTGGATGAAATCGAAGTTCATCCCAGCTGAGGGGGACGGGGCCAGCGCCAGGAGGGGGATCTCCCAAGAAAGTCATCTGAAAGTCGATGGTGGGGTGTATGTCAACATCTGGGTCCGTATTTATGCGCTATAGCCTTCTGAACTCTGACTAGATGAGGAACCCGGGATGAAGGCCATATGGATATCGCGACTGATCCAAGAAGTCGAAATAAGCCACAGACCTGTCAAGGATTGCCATATCGAGATATACATCTCGGTCTCAGTTCCTCAAATCCATCGATCTAGGCGTCAGTCGGACTTTTCGTCGAGCCTCCAAGAACTGGATTGTAGGTGGGATATTGACTTCCTCCTTCCCGATAGCCGGTATCTTTACTAGAACGGATGAAGTTAGTCTGCACCTATGGACCTGGGAATGGTCAAGAACATCAGCAAATCTACATCGCAGGATGTCGGCGAGAGCTGGTCGTGCCAATACCGTCTTATGAGTAACTGTGAGAGCAGGCAAAAGCACGTAGTGGCGGGGCCTAGGGTCACGGAATTTCCATCATCTGATTTGGGCTATCCTTCCCACGCATGCCCTCTTAGCCGCATCTTTCCCAATTCATCGTCTTCTTGCTCGCTTGGAAGATGTATCCACTAAAAGTCCTTCATGGCCAGGAGGCAATCGGCGCCGAATAGTCTCACAGGCCCAAAGGTAGTGTGCTGCTTGTCTTCAGTCTTTGTTGCTCACTCGAGATGCCCGCAGATCCATAGCAGATCTCTGCGCCGACTGCCGATCTCTTCAGCGGTTTGTCGTCCAATGGCAGGGTTCCTCTAGAATTTTCACGCCTCAAAGACTGTCATTCCAGAATTCAGACTGTCCTTAGTTGGATAGATGCTCCTGAGGACCTGCCAGTAAATTGCATCGTGATCTCAGAATATCGAACCAGTACTTCTAAAAAGTTTGGTAAGGTACGTCACCCAGACCATAAACCGTATTAGGAGTCACTGCGACAGGAAAGCAGAACGAATCTTCGTTGGCGACAATTTTCAGACGCAAATGATAGTTCTGTTTCGTCCGAACCTCGTAATCCGGATTGAATAAATCGTGGCTCACGACTCATCATCTCTCAAATATAGATCTAGAGTGCCTTCAAAGTTGCGGAGCAACGATTACATATTTTTAAATATAGTCTTCACGACTTGCTAGAAATATCGAACGTCCATCCTACTACCCTCACGCTGACAAGACGTACTAGTTAAGATAATTCCAAAGATTAACTTCCTCGGACGTGAACGAAGAATAATACCAAGATGGTATGGGAACAGGAATGCAGGGTGGTTCACCTTCATCACGCATAGCAGTGAGATTGATGCCTTCGAAAAAGGTGTCCCAATGAATATCTTCGAAACGTGGGAGATGACGAAGTCCTCCAAAGCGGAAGTTGATGTGGCGTATACTTGTTGGAAGTATCCTAGGAAGAAGATAGAGGAGTGTGTAGTGGCAAACATGGTCCCAGGGTAAAACTCGTCGCCAACCAATTTCGAAGTATAAATCTATTCGATGAAGCGAGTGCTCCTTTTGAAGCAGGTAAAAAAGAAACATTGGGGCATGCAGGATGACGCTGTTGGGAATTTGGAGGCGTAGCACTCTCAATTTCTTAGACAGTGTTACGCTGCGCAGGCTCATCTGGCCACCAAACGCCACTGTCGATGGGTAGAATGAGAAAGAGTTCGGGAATGTGATGTGAGACGTACAGCGAAAGCTCAGGGATTTGAGTTCATGAGCTCGTTCAATGATCTTCAGCATTTCTCCGTTAACGGAGCTGCTAGTAAACTCGTTAACTCTCTCCCAACCTTTTCCTTCACCACACAATACCATTTTCGCATCGAGCGCTGCATCGCGCTTAGTCCGTCTACCAGGTATACCCTCTTCGTCATGAAAGAAGAGTTTGCAGACATTGAAGTGAATGGTCCGAAGGGTAGACAAATCAAAGTCGATCACGTTGTTCGGGACCAATGTACCATTGAAATGGATGGCCTCTGGCCTGGTGGTCGCAATAAAATCGCGGAACCACTCAGTACCCAGCGAAGGTGTAACAAGTCCAGCATGGCCATAGACGCGAATAGTCTTCAAATTGGGTAACATGAATTTGATGATGTCCAGCAAGCCGATGATCTGCTCGTTATGATATATCCCCGCGCTCAGGGAGAAGGCGAGGTCCTTGATGTATTGAAAGTTTGGTGGATGGTCCTTATGGGACGAGTCGGATAGGAACAACCCAAGTTTGATTTGCCATTTGCAAACATGGTGGTCATTCATGAGTTGGATGTCTCTGAATAGAGCCCTCTGTGCACTCGATTGCAGGGATTTACACGTCACAGCCAACTGATTGAGCGAGTAGACGTCGCCCAGGAGCTCGTCAGCAATCTGGTCGGCAAGGTGTTCGTATCCAACCCAGTTGCTGGGCAGTCCTTCGGAAGGCAATGGAGGCATAGCGTGCTGTATCGTCGTTGTGAAGAGGAATCTGGGGCGTTTGGGGTCGCACTTAGCTGGCCTTTTAACTGACTTCCGCCAACAGATTTAAAGCTTCAAGGCCCAAAAATAGCCAGAGCCATGAGAAAAATTTTGTCGGGGTGCCACAGGGGTTTGGACGAAGATTTATGGTCCAAAGTTGACATTAGTTCTCCCATAAAAATCAAGTACGAAGGAGGCCAAGTGACGTCCGTCTCACACCGCAGAGGTAGCATATCATCAAGAGTCATTACTTTGAGCCATCTTGAGTGTAATCGAAATCCTTGCCTGCTCTGACAGAGAAATGGAAACCAATGACCCGTCAGTATATGCTGCTCGAGAACACATTTCTATCGGTTGCGGTATTGCGCTTCAGCATGTCTCATTCACTGTCCAAGATTGTCAGCACCGAGGAACATTGAAAAACAATAGACTCCTCTTTACCTCGCCATGTAGCCATTTCCAAATGGGGTCCGACCTCCCGTTATAAGTTACAAGGAGTGTCAAGTTAAACGAATAGGCGCAGTAAATGTACTAGTAATCTGAGGTCGCCAAGGCTTCCATAATCATCTTCCCTGCGAGACAATTCTAAAATGCCGTAGAAGGAAGTCAAGCCTCTGGACAGACGGGCTTCGTAGTGAGGGCATCGGGTCTCTGCTTTCGAGGTAGAGTCTCAAACTCACATTGATTCGAACAGTTCGCGCGCGTGTGCACCGTGACATTAAGAACGGTCGAGAATTATTTAAATACGTTTATCGCATGTCACGTGATAGGATGCGTAAGCTGGCAGTGACAAGCTGAGCTCACGACGTCGACAGCCACTTTCGTTTCTCTTTCCCGTCTCACTACACATATCGACTGAATCTCAACTTCGCCGTTCTTCCATCTGTCCCGCTGTACACCTGAAAGTAAGCAGCAATCAGCTTATCTCGCAATATCTTCTCTGGCTGACGACAAGTCACAATAGAGTATCCACTAGAATTCAAATTGACGTGGAATTGGTTCCTCCCCTTACTATCTCGTGGAGATCACGCTCCCCATTTCCATATCCCACACATGCCAGGACTATAGGAGCTATTTTCCGGGAGCCTAAGTTCAATGAGCTCGTCTTGCTGGTCATTTCCTATCCGTTATGCCATGTCGCCAAATTCACACCATGCATCCAGATATTCCCTGATGGGTCGGCGTCTCATCCAGTTTTTCAGCGCTGATCATTCCAAGATTCCAGGATTGATCACTGAATTTTGGCTACGGTAGACTCGACTGAAGGTGCGTTTTTCTTGAGTTTGCTTGGCGGAACCCGTGATGCTAACAGCTTCGTTTGCCCTCCGAAGTTACCCTTGCCATCGCAGTCTGGCTGGCATTCCAGGTGGTGCTGTCGATTATGTTGCACAACGCCCTTTCTTCATACATGGAACATCGCACTCACCGCTAGCAGCCTTGCTCAGAACGCCTCGATAGAGGGTTAGCCATCGCCAAACTTACGACCAAACCCTACATAGTCCACTGAAAAGGTTCAATCATCAAAGTAGCCAAGTTCGCGACCTTATTGGGTTGAACGCGCTTCGTTTTGAAGTGAGACGGTATCGTCCATAGCTGAACGCTGGAGTCCTGAGATTATCCTGGGGATCAGAGTTGTTTTCGTCTCGGGCCCGTGTATCTGTCATTGTCGGCTATCTTAGTGAGTGTATGTTAAACTTATATCGGGTAGATGGCATGGGATGTATCTCTAGAAGTCACCGACTTTCATCTCAGATTTATCTACAGGATGTCTATGCTGACTGTATGATTTTGCATCTGTCAAGATATGTTGACTTTCACGAAGGTGATGGAGCGACGCGCACCTCGACGGCGACCAGTCTACAAATGACGTCCTCTGCACCCAACCAGCCATCTCCACGGATCTGAAACTTGGCTTGAAGAATGCCCCGGCGCAGAACTGTGAGCGTCTCTATTGAATTCTAAGGTGATCCAGGTATGTACATTCTCAGGCCTTGTGCTGGATACATCAAAAATTTTACGACTTTCTCCTATTCGCCATCTGGCAAGCTAACGCTCCAAGTAAGTCTCTTACTTCTAGAACGTTGCGAGAATCTCAGCCTCCATTCTTCCCTATGGCTAGACGCTTTGTGGCAGACGTCATTCGTGCCATCAAGTACAAGCGATCTGCTGTGTTAGACCGCACTCGAGAGTTATGCACCGGTCAGTATTACTTCAAACCTGGCGATCGGGACTCTAAACCAGTTGAGGTCGGGCTACCTGCTCGTTCGCGGCCTATTTTCGGACATTGCTGCAACCCCTTGTGATAGTACTACCACCACTTTTGCCCTCATTATCAAGTCCGGAGAAGTTACCTCAAAGCGAGAACAACACTCAGATCATTACTTGCCCTTAGCTGTACCTCCGATCGTCTTCCACGGTCAACACTTTTTTCTCTTGGATTGTCGGTTCCCTCGTTGACTCCTTTCCTCGACCTTTGAATACTGGTCACTGAACTCCCTCAGCAACTGAAGGTCCGTAATCATGTCTCCCTCTAGCAGCGTTCTTTCGCTCATGAGGTTCTTTCGCGATGCCTAACGACATAAAGAGCGCGATGCAATAAGCAGCAGCCTCAGTTCTCACATCAACGCCCCTACTTCAAGGCTGCCTCTGACTTCTCTATTTCGTCGGGAGCAGTCATATCAAAAGCCTCTGTAGGAAGACGCCCGTTGTGCAGCAGGACGTACATCCGTTGGGTTTTTCTGATGAGTCTCCGATGACAGCAATGACGTCAGTAGGGCGATTTTGCTTTTCTAGGCCTTTGTAAAGACCTTTATTATCCTTTCCTTGTTCCGTGTCCTCTCCTGCATGATTGGGATTCGTTTCTCGTGTTTTTTACGAAGAGCTGATAAGTTTGTTACCGATGGTGGTCATCCGAATTACCTCAGTAATATAATAAGCCAAAATATATTCTGATTCTAATCACGGTCTCAAGAATGACCGAAGTCACTGATCCTTGACGTAGTCAAAGTCAGTAGACGTCAGCGTACATGTATAAGTCCCTACAATGGCCTATGACTAGAGGTCAAGACAACGTCATGGCCATTGGGGATGACGTCATATGAGTTCTATCAATTCCGAACTCTCTTCGACTCATACCTTTCAAGGTCAACGGTCAGCATCGGCCAGGGATTGCTTGAAGATGGCCCCAATCAGGAACACTAGTGCATAAACCCGCCAATGCACTAGGCCAGTGCTGTCATGTCGCACGCAGCTTCGCCAGGACCGAGTCGCGAGGCTACCCATTGGCATCGTAAGTACAAAGCCCAACTCAAATTGTTTGTGGACGTCGTCATCGTCATTTTCGGCTTCTCAGGTACCAACTGATTAGGTTCGGCGGACATGTCCTGAAAGAAGCCCGTTGCGACAGAAAACGAAGTACCATTTTTAGTTGTCTTTTTGGATGAGCGCGGTCGGGACTCGCGGAGCTTGTGATACTTCAAGGAGATAAGTACAGGCGAGAGGGAATCACCATAAGGAAATTTTTTCAAGGCAATAACTACTTGACGGTCACTTTCTATGTAGGCATCTGATCCAGATAGGAACGATGTCTCGGACTTTTCGTGGCAAAGCTACGCCGCTTAGTCCCACAACATGATAGCCAAGTGTTAAAGGATGACATCGGCAATAGAAATAAATCGATCGTGCCTATCCTTTCGAGCCGTGCAGCTTAAGAATACATCGGATCGGGAGGCGGTCTGCTTTGCCCGTGTCAAGAGCTACACGGACTTCGAAACAACGACAGAGCCGCTGTGGAGAAATCAGAAAAGATCAGGCATTGATCACGGATCCCGTCTTTCGAAGTCCAAATTAGGACGCCTGCGCCACATTCTCTCTCCTACCTTAAGGGACCAGCCAAGCCATGAGCCAAATGACACGCTTCGACCCGTAGATTTTAGAAACTTGTCGGGATCCGGAGAGAGGAACGTCTGCCGATGTTGACTTCCAAAGGCCGATTGAGATTGGGTTGAATCCCGACCCTTGATGCGGAATACTCCATGATGTAAAGCCGATTTCCACAGAATATACTTCCAAAGGGCATCGTGAAAGATATTCCCTCGATTGTTTTTACCTGTGAACTTTCAAAATTTTCGCCAACCCAGCGCACTCACTATCGGCACATTATCAGTCAACAACATATGCAGACCGACATTATAGAGAGGCTTGGTACATTCCAACTTATATCTTAATATCTGTGCTGATTTTCTGTCCAGAGGAGGACGTTAGAATCGCTGAGGGAAAACTCGCCGAGTTGTTTAATAAACGGAGAGCACCAGCTAAGGGTGAATAAGGATTGTTACTTCTCTACGTGAAATAGTACTGACACAGTTGATAGCGAAAAAGACGAGCCTGGAGAAAGCCTTGCAACTGGCAAAAGCAAGGTTGGAGAACGCCAGAAACCAGCAAGTCGAAGAGGTTGGCCCTTCCGCTGCGGCACCCGTGGAAACGCCGGCGCTGGCGCCTTTACCTCTCGTTATAGCGACGCCTATCGCTCAAGGTATGGCTGTTTACAAACCTCACTTTAGTACACATTCACATCGTCCTGTCTTTGCTGGGACCTATCGAACGGTAGTCCCTGCCGCCTCCAGTCCTTTGGTGCAGATACCTATGGTCGAATCGACCGTCAGCCAGGTCTCGCAGGCTCGAGACTCCTCAGATATACCACCACGCCCACGAGGTCCGGTTCATCTAGGCCGCAGCAACCAGTCATCTGCTGCACATGAAGTCGCACCACGGATTATTGTAACGTCTCCGACGATCCCGAACCGACCTTTGGAAAGTGTGCTCATTACCAGGTGTGTCTGCTGCTCACGTCGTTGCACACAGCTTGAGTGACTCTGTCGAAAGTCCCACCAATACTCTGGGCACAGATTCTTTCAATTCACGAGAAAACGCTGCGTATCAAATCCGTCAAAATGGGTGAGTCCGGCATTTAGAAATGACATACTTGACATTGACTAGCAATAGTAGCGCCGCCGTTGAGTCAGAAGGCTGGACCAAGGCTGTCTTGACACAAGGGAAAAACGAAGGGTAAGGTTCGGTCTATGCTGTCCCATATACGCCGCTAATCTATGCCAATCAATAGAACGGAGGAGCTTATGGATCATATGCCAAATCCCACTAGTGAAGATCCCAACCAAAATCATCAGGGCTGCACTCAACTCGAAAGGTAAATCGAGGCGCTAATCAAGACGACAGTGTGAGCTGATTCATGGTAGTCGAGGTTCCTTTGTCAACTCCTGCATCGAAGAGTACGTCGAATCTTTCGCTTCTCGATGTGAGTTTCACTGAAAGACGTCGTAGATCTGCCAACTCTCACCATCTTGCCGTTGGTCGAGTGGTTAATGACGAGGCTGAAGTGCATAGTGCTTTAAATTTGAGCAGTGTGACTCGTAAGTCCCAACAAACTCGTACGCAGTCTGGCTGGTCACAAAGCCACAGAGTATGACGGTCCATTTTATCCACCGCACGAAGGAGGCCAGCTACGGGCGCAAAGTACACCAGCAGCGGTAAGCAATTCGAGAATGGGTATGGGTGTGACTGTTGACCCATCTTTAGGTCATTCGAGCGGAGAACAATCTTACTCCTGAGGGGCGTTGTCAATCAGAGGTAGACAATCGAATAAAAGACTACCCCCAAATTCTGATCGGAGCACTACAGGGGCATGTATCTCCTCCCTTTGGGGATCATTCGATGCCACCTTTTAACTCTGCGCATGCAGCTCCTGTATACGAGACATTGCGACACTGCTCACCCACATTTTCGCTGTCCGATATGCAGTTTGGGCACGCCGACAGGGAAGAAGAGTTCGGCGACAAGCCTACTGCTCCTCAAATGAAAGGACCTCACCCACACAATCCTGAACTTTTCGTTCCTGCAGATAGTCGCGGGCATAGCACCTCAGTGTCCATACTATCTCATGTTCCAGGCAGTGACACAAGACCTTTCAAACAATATGATCAAATCGAATTTCAGGCTAATTCGACTCAACGTACCACACCTATATCATCAACGTCTATGTCAGAACACACTTCCATACATGGTAGGCATTTAGGTCCACCACCTTTACAGTACAATTCTCTGACGGCCTGGAATGACTACTTGACGTCACGAATGGAAGAAGGCGCCTTGGGTCCTCTGGCGATCACAACCGGTACTTCAGGAAGGCGTGCCACAGATTCAGGAAATACGAACGAGACCAAGACTTCCCTTGGTGGGTCTTTTTCAGGAACGCCACTCGATCCCTCCGTTGCAAACTCGAACATCGAATCTGGGAAGAGCAGCAGCATCGCTGACACGGAGACCTCGAACAAGGATCATCCGGCATCAGTAACCACAGATATTCCTTCCGAACGCCACATCGCCGTGCCTTATGTCGCAAATGACATCAATTCCCTGGTGGAACAAGATGTCGATGCATTGTGCAACTCACCGCGACTCAAGGAGGCACAGGATCGTGCCCTCCAGCTGCGGCAGGTCGTCACTGCTCTACAGACTTCACTGGAGGAAAAGACAGAGGAGCTTCAGAACTGTGGAAACGACTTCCAGAATATAACCGCACTTGATTTCGTGACAATCCTAGACCGGGCTAGGCCAATCCACGACGCCGTAAAACGATTGAAACTCGAGGTAGACACCAATTCGGACGACCTCCACAAAGCTGAGAGCCATCTGTCGGAGCTGTATCAACACGAACGTGATCTAGTCTCTCGACTTCTCTTGGAGAAGAAGATAGGCGAGCTTAGTGCGCAATTGGACGACGACCGAGACGACCGTATGGATGACGCCGACTGGCTGAGATTGAGGAATAGCAAGAAATATGCGGCTCAGAGGCTTGCGGAGGTTAAGGCAAGACTTCAGCTTTCGTCAACGAAATTTGAAACCGCGCCCGCAGCCAATGTGCCCGCCGACACGAGCTTAGCCAACAATGTCCTCACAATCGACGTGCCCGCCAACACCGCGCCAGGTGACAACGTGCCCGCCGTCAACACGTCCACTGACAGCGTGTCAGCCGACAGCATGACCGTCGACTCTGGCCCAGCAGTCGGTGGAACTCCGACTGGATATGATCTTGCAGGTTCGGACGCACGTTATGCAGGTCCTTCAGAGGATCCGGGGCGGCGTGTATCACGAAAACGCAAGAACGCCCCGATGGCGACTGGCAACAATGTCCCGGACACGCACTACACGGGAAGCGAGGAACCTTTGAATCCGAAGAAGAGGGCGAAAACGTCTCAGGATCGGCAAAAGGATTCCAAAATTGAGGACGGCAGCAAAGATGATAGTCGGCACCCTCGACGGCTGTCAGCCTCCCGACTGAAGGAGATCGTGGATAAGGTCATCTCGCGCATTGAAAGGATGGAAGCCAAGAGGAAGAATCACGTACCTTCGAGCGACGTGGAAATCGACGAGGTGGACATGCCCGACCGTGATGACCCACTAAGTCATCAATCCCCTATCCCAGGCTTGACAATGAGCGAATATAGAGAACTCGAGGGTAAGCGTCTCATGAACCAGTATCAGCGGGCTCTAATAACGTCGCAATAGAGGAAGGCAAAGCACAGCTCTCGGATTTCATTCTGACGGGCAAGGCAGAGCTGATTGACAGGTCTATCAGGCTCTTTGCTATGTCATTCCAAGGTTTCCTCGGATTGTCGAGCTTTCAGACGCGAGAGCTTGGTCTAGTCATCCACGATACCGGAGAGAAAGGCCTGTGCTGCAGGTATCATGCCAAGTTCAAGACTGGGACGATTTATGATCAAGTTGGATATCCCTCGGTTGAAGGCGCCGCCATACAGCCGGGAGAGGCGGGAACACATGGAAGAGGTGATACGATGAACTGCGGGTGTCTCGTGGATGACGTCCTGTTTGACTATTTTTTCTGGAAGACTTGGACTGCTCGTCCCACCAAGCCGAGTAACCAAATATTCGAGGAAACCATGCGAGGCATCATCATCGCCCCTCGTCTACGCACCTTCATCTGCCAAGCCTTCTGCAGATTCACGCGACTTTCCGTGGCAGACGTCTATCAGTGGTCGAAATCGGGGACGAACTTCATGATCTACAGCGCAGTTATGCAGATACAACGGCTTGTGAAGGAGTTGGGTGAAGCTGGCATCAGGGTTGACGTTACGGGTGACACAGTGCGATGGATCATAAAGGGAGACAAAAGCAGCGGAAAGATTGAGGGCGGCGGCGCCGCACCGTAGCGTTTGACTCATGGAATCGAAGACAGACGAGAATCAGGATCCCAATGTACTCTGTCTTGTCGAAGGAATGGGTTGATTGATTACATAATTTTCAATCTCGCGTAACACGTAACACTTACTACCCCACCTTGTTGAACACGTCTCACAGACCTTTGTCCACGTACTCGACTATCCCTACACTGCTCGTTGCACGACTCTTTGATGCGCTTCATATCTTAGATTGGAAGTCGATTATCGCACAACATTTCGAGGCTTTTCGAGATGTATAGTAATCGAGCTTCTCACAACAATGCCTTCTTCAATGGTGCAAGTCAGACATGCGACTGAGGGTGGAGAATGGATTCAAGGTGAAAAAGGTGCGTTTATCACTCATGTCGTTGGTTGGTGAGCGGCATATTCTCATAGACCTCCTTGAACAGTTCATCGACTGAGGTCCAATTAGCGGTGGAATCGGACTGCTTGTGCTCCGCTTTATCAAACATTACCAGTATATATAGGCTCTGGGATCGTAAGTCTGCTTATTTGCGAGTCTCCTCTACCTTGCTGCTTTGCTACTGCAGGATGATTATCCACAATTTCAGTGTCACGATCATCAGTCTGGTGTTTCGTCGATCTCAGCGCGATCACTTATCTATTCCGACCAGCATCCTGGCTCATATTAAGCATAGCACCAGCCCCCATGATCGCGTCACCAAGTCATACTGTTTCAAGCACCACTCGTATTGCTTATTTTCGAACTCCTTGGGGTGAGTTTCCAAAGCGTTCGTTCTTGGGAAGGACATTGATAGAACACCTATCAGCCTTGAGCCGTAATGGTACGCGTCTAATAGCGAAGTAAGAGGCACGCCCGCCGTTGTCTCCGACCGGCGGAATTGACCCGGGTTGGCGACGCAAGTTGCCTAATGCACAAGATCCTCCACTGGCCGTACATGCATCTCCACGAGCCCTTCTGCTCTTCCAGGTACGCCCACTTTGTTAGTTTCATCGCAGCTTCATGCTAATATCCAAAAAATTTAGGACGCATTTTCCCGACTTCAGCCGCCATTGGTGTTGACATTCTTGCGAGTCGTTTCGTCTAGAAAGCGTCCAGTACCTGGATTTTAGTGGCACCCACGTGAGTCTGGTTTCCGGGTTCATGAACGCTTATAGTGATAATCTTTCTTCAAAACTAAAACAGTTTGACGTCATATTATTCCGCAGTTACTAGGTGGTCAAGATCCTCTTGCCTTGCTTAATCGGGGCCCTTTCCGCCCCGAGCAAAGTCGACGACGCATGGACCTTTGCCTTTAGAACTCAGATAGTCGCACTTGAAGGCCTTGTCGTCGATCTTTCACCTCAATAATGGAATCGATCCTGCGGATGACTCGCTCAGAACATTCATGTTGTGATGCAGTCTTGTATATGGTAGCGTTTACCGTGATGCATGTCTGACATGTAATCCAAAGTCTCGCATGTGTATCAAGGTTATCAGTACGTGTAGAATTTACGGAGCCTTGTGGTTTGCATTTGGTTCGCGGTATCGACTATCTTCTCGCGGTTTCGCATCCGAGTTGTTTCATCGCAACCGTGGAGAAAATTTTCTAGGGCGATGTACATCATCCCAGGCCAATCCTTCTGTTCTGGTATAAGCGAAGGCTCCGGTAATATGTCTCTCCTTTCGGTGCCGGAGGCTTGGTCATAGGTGCCTCGGCTTTGTAAACCTTATAAGAATGCTTCATCTCAGACTAGATTGTTTGATGACCTCGTGAAATACAACATCTATATTGCTGAATATCTCAGTGGACTTGCTGTAGGTCTTTGTACTCAAGACTCACTCCCATTTTGTGCTCAGTACTTGCCCAGCCGGAGTAGTCTAAGTCTCCTTCCATCTTACGTTATGGTGTCAACTAGACTGAAATTATCGGCAGAAGGTCAGAAGGCTATTTGGCTCCTTGAAACACTGTTCTGTTTTACTCATGGTGAATTAGACTGGCTTCGGCCGGGAATGAATGAGACTAAGGTACGGTATGCGAAGCAGATTTGTCTGGTTTCTTCACATCAGAATCATTTAGACGAAGAGCGTGCCTGTGGCGTCTGTGATACCGGTGCTAGAAACACCGAAGAATAACATTCATAATTAGACGTGTTCTGGATCCAAGGATTCTTTCACAAGCTCCATACTACGCCAATTATCTTAAACTTCGATGCACTCTCACGAACCGGTGTACCATCTTCTCAGATGGAATGATATGTCCCCCAAATTGAATACACGGCGGCCGTCAGCCGTCTGCAAGGAGATGTGTCCCTGTCAATTCAATTCATCACAGCAGAATCTATTCTTAATTACTAGTCTCGACTCTCCGCCGATCTCTCTGGAAGACGTGCCATGCTGCGGGTCCAATATGCCGACAAGAAATGCAAGATGACATCACAATTAGATAGGGTTGGATGCCCGAACATATTCTGAAGAGCAGCTACGACGGCGACCTCGCAGACTGTAGCATGAAAAACCAAGGAAAAGGCAAAATGTGGTAAGGTTAACATTTACGAATGCAAGTGGTCCTTGAGGACACAGGCTGAATTGCTGAAGTCAGTACATTGCAAGGAGTCCTGCATATCCGGACTCACGATGACAATCAATTGGTTCTATGATCCAAAGAGCGAAAACTGCGAGAATCAACATAAGTAGCATATCCCTTCCGGAGTATCTGAATAGCAGAATGCGAGCCAGAAAATGGAGCCACCCTTTTGAATAGATAGCGTTCATCTCCGGATTTCAGGCACTCTGAAGACGGCGAGTGGGAGAGACGGGCACGTCGGAGAGCAGCACGCTTCGTGTGCTTGCGAAAGTCGAACTTTTTGGCCGAAACCCTTGAGCGTTGTCCCCGTTGAGAGAGTCGAGCAGATTTGATTGAGCCTTCGTCAAGAAGTAGACCACTTAAAGGCGGATAAACGTCAACGGAATAAAGCCAGGGGAGACTACAGCGAGTGAAGTAAGAAGCTCATAGATGAAAAGGCATCAGAATGACTGAAAGTCGTAATATAGAATGCCCTTACTGATATGCCACTTTCTAACGCCATTGTCGGTCTGTACAAGTGCAGCATAAGTCATTTTGAAAAGACCTTCCCATTGCAGAGGTGGAATGCAGCCATCGACGCTATCAACAAGATTTGAAGAATTTCTTGATGACTTGTCATCAAAGCACTTACGGAGGTCCATCGTATTCCTCAGCATAGAGTAGAAAACCCTACAGATGACAGTGGAGGATTAGATATAAGAAGGAATAGAATAACATTTTCTCGCACCCTTTCAAACCAGGACGATCGTCCCCATCGTCTTCCGTCAGTAAAGCGAACAATTCCAGGAGACGTCTTGCTACTCTCGCACTCTTCCCAGACGAAGACACTACCAGCACAGAGAGCCCGACGATCTGACTCGTCGAGCCGGGTTTCGACCAGGCGCAGCGCACCGCTTCGAACAGCAGCAAGCAACCGGAAGGCGTCCAACTCGGACGTTACTAAAAGATTACTACACGTTGGCTGTGTCATGGAGAGTACGAAGAAAATAAGAAAAGGGTATGACGAGGAACTGTCGAATGTTTTTGAAGCCCCATGAGCTGATCTGTTAAGGACCGCAGACCGTGACATATAACGTTGCGTAACATTTCCTTAGCGTGTCCAAAAATAGATGCGCACGTCCCCTCGTTGGCAAGAACACGCGTATTCACGTGTCTCAACCTAGCAACATATTCTACCTTTTACTATGACTCGCAGGACTCGTGTTCTAGCTAGATTCAGGTTTTCGACTAGAGTTCTCTTGTTTCTCTGAACACGTATACTGATGCGGTCAATCGGAAGTAGTCAGGATGCCAAGGCGCCCTGAGAGCCGAACTCAGGGTGGCTTCGATCCAGGACACAACTCAAAGCCTGTCAAACAGTCTCGTCATCTAGAAGCCAAGGGTCTCCGACTTCCTTGAACTCCCGCCCCGCTTTTCTCCTTTCAATTCCAACGCCTATGGATCCTTCCTTTCCACACAGCGAAAGCTCTGTCAGACATACCACTAGTTACAATGATCTATACTTTCACTGGGCACAGAGTACGTTGCCACTCTTTGTAGTAGTCGTTTGACTGACCTGCTTGCCAGTCGCCGCAGTTTCATTGATGATCTATGACCTGGTAATATCGCTCAGCGATGAAATCTCCCTCATCTGGAAGTGAGGAGTCATCATGCCCTTGCCTATTCCTGCACGACGCACTGATGTCCCTTCTAGAGGTCCGCGCGGAAAAGAGCTATTTCTCTATCTCTGGACCCGTTATGGGCTTCTACTTCTTCAAGGGTAAGCGGTCCACTTCTTTTCATTATCCTTTGACTTACGGAGCTGGCCAGAGTCCGTAAAATCTTCGAAATTTACGAACAAGGCGGATCGAGCGACATAGCATGTGGAGTCTTAGCCGCCTTTGAGATATTCTCGGCGCATATTGCTCTGAACTCGGTTGAGTACATTCTCATTCGACATGGTGAGTGAACGTCACCTTTTCATTCTCTGCATCCTCGTCACTATCAGATTACCTAGTCCACATGCTCTGGAACCGCAGTCGGAAGACAAGAACCGTCTTACGGAGTTGCTTTTGGACGTCAGTGGTACTGCAGTGGACTGGTACTCAATCTGTCCTTCGAGGATTACTGACTCGAATGGCCGACTGTGCGTTTCTGGCCGTAGATTGGTCAGTCTATTATTGTTTTGGGTGGGTATCCTCGATTTGTTTTCGCTGCTAAAGACATCTGATGTTGGCCTTGTTTTAGCGTCGGTGTCGTTTCAACACAGACAGCAATCATCGCCAGCACGTTACTCTGGCTTGCCTTGCGCAGACGCATGAGAACTCCTCTAACCTCATTGATACTAAAGAATACACTGGTCACTGTGGGATGGGTTTTCGGTATGATACCACCAAGTTCCAGTTTATTTCGCTGACGAAGCTCTCCTACCAAGTGTTATCGATTACGCTGCTTCTGTATGCAGTTACCTGTGCTGTCTACATACGGAGAAATATGAGCAATGCCGTTCATGGGGCGGCCTATTCGTATGTGGAATGCTTTTCTCAACGCATTAATGACAAACTTTGTTCGGTAGTTGGTTTTTGGCGTTGTTATCTGTTCTGGTATGTGAATCGGCTCCTTGCACTTGATTCCTGACGAAATTTATCCCAGGCATCTGGCCTCCTCCTCAACCGTCGACGAATAGGCGTCAGCCGTCGTGGCCCTCTGTCTGACGAAGATGCATTCACAGATATAGGCCTTCATTCTCATCCGCCGGGCCTTTCCCAGCTAGCTATCGAAGAGCCGCTCTACCTTTGATACGCAAGGCGGTGCACAATGTTTTTATTATTCACTATCTATTCCCTAGTAGCCAATTTGGTGGACTCTTTTTGTTGACTGATCAAATTCGTATTTGACAACAAGGGTCTACTGGAAGGAGCACTCCAGGAACTGGGCGATGACATCTATCCTATCCGTTCCTGACACTATCAATGAGACCTATGATGACAATCATTTGCAGTGGTGAGCTTTCCAAAATTCTTTCTTGGACCAAAGCTACTCGTATGCGCGTCCTTCCTCTAAACTAATTTGAGGTACTGTTGGTCATTTCTCTTAGATAGTTGATCGCAGTCTAAACTTGGTTTTCGTTCTACAAAAAGCTTTTATCTATCTGACAACACACGTTGATGTCCTCGTTAAGTCGCCCGTGCTCAAGACAGTGTTGAATGTGATCCTAGCCTATGTCCAGCTTGACAGCATGAATTTGTATTTGATCTCGATTTTCGGTCAAATTCAATCACAATGCTTCCAATGTCGCAATTCAATCTCGTAACTACTCGTATTTTTTACACAGAAGTGAATATGTTTCAAGTGAGAGGACTAACGCGGTGCACGTCAGACGGCTTTGTAAAGGTGGACACTCTCGACTGCGATACCAAAAAATCAGTTTTTATGTGTCTTCAAATTTCTCAGGTGAAACCTAGTGCAGATCAAGTCAGCAGTTGAGACGAATCAAGCAATGGTCTACTAACACAAATTTGCTTGAAGCGCTTGCCCTGATTTTCTCATACCGAACAATGCGGCCAACGCCAAAGGTTTGACTGCTAACGATCCCGAATACTGTCCTACGATATATCCGCCCACTGAGTCTGAGGTATTGCATCGTGTCCTTCGCCGGCTCCATTTGGCAGCTTTCAGCAGGGACACCAACCGCTACTGGAGGCCAGGTCAGACTGCTCTCGTCGAAGATACGGCCGTCTTCATGGACACCCACAACTTCAATGTCAGCCATCTCATCGTGGAGCAATCTTACCCTATTGACGCGATATGTCACGTAGGGACTGAATACTTTTTCGAGACAAACGACCGTCCCTCGCCTGATGCTAATCCCTTTGAGCGACCCCGGAAGGAGGGTATAGTATTGTCGGATCCCGAAATAAAGGCGAGGGTAATACGTCTCCGAAACTCTCAGAGAATGGACGTAGAGGGGTTTGGAGTAATTGCCGTACTCCAATTCTTCTTGGGTGAACGGTTTAGGCTCCAGCCATTTGAAGCATGAAGGTAGGTCGTCATAATCTTCGGGTACGGTGCGAGGTTCATCGATTCCACAGAAACGAGCCGCCGCAAGCTCGTCTTCAGTTGGAATTGTGTCTGGGACAGTCAGCCTGAATGTACTGACAGAAGACAGGCGACGAGTTTCCATAAACCATGGTCGTTCCCCTATTCGAAGCATGGGATCAAACACGGAATCTATGGTGGGAGAAGTAAGCGAAGTCTTAGCGACATCGAAAGAACGAGCAATCACTTCCAGACGAGGCTCCAGACGAGGCTCCAGACGAGACAGAATAGAGCGTCAAAGAAGAAGAAGATCGTAAGAGGTCGTCTGGATCCTGGATATCGATTGACTGATTTTCATTGCCCGACGAGAGGGAGTCGACATCTGTGATCATCGTAGTCGAATGTGAAAGTGGACGTGCAGCTTCTTAGCAGCTTCTGAGCCTCCAGGCATATCACGTGTAGTGATTTCTGGGCAAGAGGCTACACGACGCCACTGAGTACATTCTGTAAAATCTTCGAAGACTTTAGATCTCGGTCTTAGGCTTAACCCATTTATAAAGAAGCCCTTGAGTTGCGTGAGATGTTTGTACCCCTATGATCGGAATATTTCGACTATTCGAAACAGGGTGGTTGAGAAGAAAGAGAATTAGTCATGGCAGACAAGGGTAAATAGAATGAGTGAGATCAAACGGCGTGGAATTGAAATACTAACAACCTAACAGTCTGAGGTGAGGAGAGGTTGACGGTCCAAAGAACAAATTTCTGATCATTGACGCAACTGTTAGAGACATATCAACCGAAAAAAGCGTAGCACAGAGTATCTCAAGTTGGATCATTTTACCATTCGGATCGTCTAATGAGAAACGCGAACTGGTTGAAAATCTGTTCGACCCATCGAGATGGATTCGGCAAGAACGGCGGCCCAGTCGCTACAAATAGCCCAGTCAATATCTTGCGGGGCATCGACCTCGAAGGGCATCACCTCCGATGTGGATTCGCATTGGATGATGACCACCATCGCGCCAATACCTGCATTCAACCTGCAGCGTTCATCGCGCCTACGAATCTCGTCGTTGACGAGGGGATCGCATATGAATGTTTGTGGTACAATGTATGTGGCTGAGAGAATAAACCTAGAGCGTGCATAAATGAACTCGGAGCCTGACCACCAGCTAAAAGACACTCACCGACAATGAGCCTGTACATGAGGTCGATATTGGAGGACAATCAGCAGAGCCTCTTCCGAAATTTTGTGGGGTAAGATTGTGAGTTGAAGCCCTTGAAAACCCGCCCATCCAAGGAGAGTCGAGTAGGCAGATGCAAATCGTCGTAAGTCCTTTACTAAATCTTGGCCTCCAATTGTTTGCTTTGGTGCGTCCTCAGACGCCTGTTGTATTAGCGCAACGGTATGTCGGCAGATAGTTTTGTGGTATGCCCAGTGAAGTCTTTGACAGGTTCGAGACTAAGGACAGTTAGAAAACAAGTGCTCCAATAGGAAAGCCGCCACATACGCAGTACTGCGTGGTCAGCTAGGGAATGGACGAGTCAGAGTGGGTACAATAGGGAAAACGATACCACGTACGCAAGCCCCGCACAGTTTAAGCTTCAGCGTAGCTGACTCTACAGATCCACACTGGTCACATAACCGATATCCGCGGTGACTTCCTAGTCTACAGTAGGAGCGGAGATGATTAGAGGACGTAGACATCTCAATGTCGGCTGGAAAAGCTATCAGCATCATTAGAGCGTTTGACCTGCAAAATATAGAGCTCGCTTGCGATGATTACGTAGCACAAAGACTGGTGATCTCCGCTGACAGTAGCGACGACTACTTTGGGAAGAAAAGACGCGGGATGGAGTTGCTCATATGCTGGCCTACAGACAGTTTGCTAGTGGTATCCTTCGAAGCACAGTGTTTTCTGGCGTCTGATCATTCAGCAAAGAGCCATGAGAGCGATATTACTCCTCAAGACTGTAGGTTGGCAGAACGCAGAATGCCGTCAACCCCGGCTACGATTCAGAACGTGGACGCATCCGTAAAAGGGGGATGTGGCAGACAAGCGGCTTCTTCACGGCAAGCAGAATGACGCTTGAATAGTTTGATGCCCGTCATCAAACCGACAGACCCCTGTGATAGCCATGAATTCGTGAGATAACCTAACGGTTCGGAGAGTCACCACGATATGACCTCACCCATGGAAGTTTATTCAAGCCTCGAATTTGTCATTCTCTGCGGTAGGTGCAATGTGCACGAAGGGATTCCTGAAGGAACTTTGATGAGGTTGCGTTGTGTTCCCAATTTCCCTGCAGCACACTACGAACTTGGTCTGAAACGGAGATGACGTAGAGCAGATAAACCAGTTACTAGTAGGGAAGTCTATTCACCTCCAAACAAGCGTATGAAATACAACCGTTGTTCGAATTTGGGTTTCAGAGGCCGATACAAACTGTACTCTGCCTCCCTGGTAAGAACCGTGGAGGAGGAAAAGAATCATGGAGGAATAACTGGTCAACCTGGTCATGTTCAACTGACAGTGAGAACTGAATGACGTCCGCTAGCGCTGACATCATCACGTGCCGTTCACTTACTGGATGGTGCTGACAGAGACCGTCACTCCTTCCTTTCCTTGTACACCGAACTCGTATATCATTGTCAAGTACCGTTTCTGGGGTGAGATACAGACGTGTGCCATTTGAGACGTGTCTTCTTACTCTTCTTTTCGGATGTTCAGGGACCCAGACTTCTCGTAATGTAAGTAACAGTCAGATGTAACTCGACTTGAAGACATACTATGTGAATGTAAGGTCAGCAAGTCATGACATTGGTATACCAAATCACAAGTTGATCCATGAGCCTTGTTTACCTTTGCAGCTCTACTGTACATACACAATTTGTTGAAGTGAGAGCGCGCCAGTCCTTACATCCTGGTGACGTACTACTCAGGCAACTGTCAGCGCGACTCTAGAGGATTGTCAGATCATCGGCGGAAGGTAAGTCCCATTAATCGTATCGACTGTCAGAGTGCTTCTGAGGCGTTCAAGGAGGCGCATGCATTCAAGCGGATGAAGCAGCTCAGAGAATGGCACGCCAGGCTCCAGGTACCTGAAGACTGATTCCTGACCTTTTCTATCGCAATCCTCTCAGGGCCTTCTTGAGTCAACTTGAAGAGGGCGAAGTAATCAGTCTGACAGGATCTGATTTCGGATTCGCTTGGCAGGACCCGTTACTGGATAGCTTGTTTGACTCTAACAGAATCTCGATTGCATGAGACTCCCAGAGCGGTCACCTGTCACTCTGCAGATTCATGCTCAAGTCTTGACAAGAAAACTGCGACACCGAAATCCTGGGTATATCTCCGGACACAACAATCTAAGTTTTTCTTGCCCCCCAGGGTGGCCTTATCACTGACCAGAAAAGAGGAACCGTCCACCGCAGCGGGAAAGGTATCGTAAGCTCCTATTCCTCTTGCGGATCTGCCGTATTGACGGATATCCATCTCAAATTGAAGCCAGTTCGAAAGTGACTTTCCGACTTATCAAACACGGAGATTTCATCGCGAGATCCACAACTCGATAAAAAGGCTTCTTCTCCGACCACTGTCATTCTTTCCTTGCTGCCCAGTCTTTACTGGGGTATATGCATCGCGAGACACAACGCTACTAGTTGGCTCCTTTTCGACCTCACGCTTTGGACCGGGTATGACGATTATCTGCCTTCCATTGGTGGATGTCCTCCTAAGTAAGTCTCGTTGTTCATGCTCTTTTATTTTCGTTTTCGTGTCGACTTCGCATCGGACGGTGTCTTGCCACCAGACGTCAGTGTCGGACTTTGGACGAAGAATAGGGATTGACGTGCTGTGCTGAATATGGAGAACGATTGCCGCGGTAGGTTCCTCAGTCTGTCTGTTGAACGGCATTGCTCCTTCTGAATTGCTCAATCAGACTTTAGTTTCCGACTATGCAAGAGCGGTTTGTATCATTCCCTAGACCATCCAAGCTGGTATCTGACCACCATGTCAAGCTAGCTCCGAATACATCATTCTAGATGCTAGCAAGAAATTATACGCTACGGCTTGAGCATGGTGAGCTTCTCTTTGTGTACCTGGATCTTTTTGAGTTTAGGATCGATATGGTTTTTCGATTGCTTGACAGTAGTCGGGGGCGTGTCTCCCCCAACTTGTCTGCAGACTATTCTGGTAGAGAAGTCACGAGTCTATCAAAAAATTCTTGCTGGAGGCGATTCATTCAAGAATATTTTGCAGAAATGGGGCATAGGCGTAGGTCATTATTTACGGTTGATTTATGTCCCTGGTGCAAGACATCATCGGGATTCGGAGAGCGTAGCTAGTCGTCGTGATGTGAGGGTAAATTCAATCAGATT
>NHYE01005574.1:0-49434 GCA_002938385.1 Gymnopilus dilepis
TAAGGTATGGCTGTATGACGGAGGCACGTCTTCGAAAGCTCGCCCAATTTCCTCATGAGAAGAGGATGCTTGTGTTCAGGAAGATTTTTGCCAGTCGCTTGACCCAGGACTGGTCCGGACAGGTCAGTGACGATGATAAACTTACTGAAATGGACCTCGATGTATTGGACGATGATCTGGTTGCCTATTTTGAGAACTGATATGGTGTACGGCCTTACAATTAGCATGGATTTGTTTGATATGACATAGTGCACTCATTTACTGAGTAGTTTCTAAACTATGAATTACGCTTTATCAAAACGTTTCCAAGGAAATTGTTGGGCTATGAGAAATCATGGAGAAATCGACGAACAGCGTCGGGGTCACGGTCGGGCCGTACTTCAGTTTCAGGATTTGCACGTGTCGCAGGCCCTAACTGGTGCTCGAAAGTGCATGCTGATTAGTGCTGATTACCTCTGCACACTCATCCATAACAACGCAATCTGCGTCCTCCGAGTTAACGCACAGCTCAGAACTCAGCTAGTCAGAATCTGGCTACTCCACAGTTGTGCCTGTTGCATGCCAATCCAAGATTCTCGCCTGTTGACGTCCTATCATCACTATCATCACAACTTTGAACTTTCTGCCTACTACCGAGAGACTACATCAGGACTACATCGTCGCTCAGTGGGCAGCGTAGAGTTCCGGGGATGATCGGGCGAATATCTAACCACCATGGAGCAGCCTATTCTGGGGCATTTATGGTATCCCAGATGAGCTGCCCCGTGACAAAGCTTGTTTTTTTTTTCTCGATCAACAAACGGGACGCGACGAGGCAAACACGCTCAATTATATTTAAATGAAAGCTATCGACGTATTTGCCGGTCTCGAACTTCTCTCGAAAACTGGCAACAGACAAATAACCAGACACGTAGCGTCCTCCGGGCGCAGGTTGTCTTTCCATGCGCCCACCCAATGCGTTCGGCTTCGACACAAGACAGAACCCGGTACATATCATGTATTGCCATTGCCATTGATTCTCAAAGTAACCATCATGCTCTCTCTAGGTCCATCAACTACTCGAATTCCTTTCCATCTCGCCCTCCTCTAAAGCTGCGAAAGATATTAGGGTGAGTATCTCCCGGATAAAGATAGAGAAGCTCTTGAAGCAATTATTTGACTCATATGCTATGTGCACTTCATCTCAGACAAGGCTCAGGAAGCTGAGCAAACAGCACCTCGACATAGAACGCTCTCCAAGCCAACAAGGTAGTGTCTTCTTGAAGCTGAAGAAAGATGTAAGTCCGAGTAATCACTGGCAAGGGATCGTTCATCATCGATTATCTCTCGACTTACTTTTGGCTGTCTAGCTCCCTAACCTCTTTCCAAACCTCTTCAACCCCATACGCAAAGGCAGCCAAAACTTGAAACCCAGACACGACACCAAAGCCGCTCCAAAATATTCAGAAACAGGACATGATGCTAATCGACTCACATACATCCTCTTACGCGCCATCGCTTCCTTCCATCATAATGCTCGGGCTCAGTGGCGGGCTCAGAGTCTGCGGCGTGAGCAGCGGAGGCTGGCGGCGAAAGGTCGTTCTGCTGGCGCACAGCAAGGAGAAGGCGGAAGAGTGTTCTTGATGGATGTTATGGAGATTGAAAGCGAGGCTGAGGATGAAGGTATGGAAGGTGAAGAAGAGGGCCGGAAGGACGACAAGAAGATTGAGGAAGACGAGGACGAGTTTGATCTGATCCAGATAGTATGTTCTGCCACTCTAGAATTACTAAGTGGGCACTGACATTTGACCTTACCTCTCATCTCCTCTAGGCCTCCGAGTTTGTTTCTCCAAGTTCAAGTTTCGAAGTGTCTAGTCCTGAACCAATCCTACTTCTACCCCAAAACTCAAGCACTCGGGGGCCCACCACTGCGCCCTTGTCGCGAAGCGAATATACCGGCAGCTACTTGCGCCGCACGAGCACCCAAAATCCGGAACCAGATCTACACCTCGACGATTTCCCTCGCATCATTGAAGATGATTCTCCGTCGCCCGCAGCCTTCTCTGCCCCTGCACCAAGGCTATTTGGTATGACTCTGAGATCGAGCAGCCGCCGAGCAGCTGGGGCTCAGACGTCGTTGAATAGGCTGGATAGTACCATGCCATTGGCCGCTAGTAGGCATCGACCTGTTTTGGGTGATATCACTGCGAAAGTGAACGTCGGAGCAGGCGTTAGGGAGGCTAATATTAAACACAAAGGCAGAATCAAGAAGACGCCATACACATATGACGGACGTTCGGAACAACCACAAGCGACTCTGACGCCCCTACCTAGCTCCCGGGTCTCCATCTCTCTTTCAGCTCCATCTTCAACACTTTCGGATTCTAACGGCGCAATCCAAACTTTCCTCTCGAGTTGCCAACCTCCGTTGACCCACCTCCTTCCCAACTTCATCACATATGGGTGTACCTCGGAGGCGTATCTCCGCGCACTGGCTGCTTTTCCTGGCCCAAAGAGGAGGAAGGTGTTGAAGAGGGTCCTTGGAAGTCCGGACCGTGAGGATGGGAAGGCGGGCGTGAAGGAGTTTGATCTGGATTTATTGGAGGAGCAGTTCGAGAGGGACTTTTAACTATCAACAGGCTGATGGACTGAGGTGGACGGACGGGCGACGCGGTGATGAAGTAAGCTGAGTGAGCTCGGGAGAAATTTTGAATGAATCTGAAGTCTTGTACCTGTTGTATCAGGTTTGCAAAACAGGATCACCCAGTCACTAGAGTAATCTGCCTTTCCATTGTCCAATACCGAGCAAATTGTGATACAAAATAGTCCGAAATCCGCCTTTCCAGCCCACCATCTCCTTTTCTCAAGGCCATGTGCTCTCCTGTTCGAGGATAAAACACCTGTGACTCTGTCGCATCGTCGTAGCTTTTCGTGAGACTCAAGGGACTCCAAGTAACTGGTCCATGTGCATCACCATCGACTTCCCGCCCTTAACGCTTTCCCTAACACGCAACGGCCCAGGATGGCGCAAGTCGAATCCCAAGCTCTGTCCCAGTATTTATCTCCCATCTAAGATTGGCTATGTTTTGGCACAAGGCAAGTTTGGACTATGTATGTTTATCAGGGTGCTAACACTCGAAAGACTGACGTGTTTCAGTCAACGCGTTGTCTGTTCAGAATCAGATGACCGTAAGCGCGTCTTGAGAGTATTTAAGCAACAGGCTCTGTTCATGTCGCATCGTTGTTCCTCCCTATTAGAGCTGTTCATCGGTATCTAATGCGTGCGTGAAGGTTTACTTTTAACACTGTCAATGCTGACATGCCTGGAATACTGGCACAGCCAGAGATCATCTCAGTCTGAACAAAAGATATGGCTTTGATCGTGGGCCTCCGGTAGGTCTGAACTCCTATCACGTTTCCTAGATTTCTCTCATGACCTTTTCGACAAATAGTTTCCTCAGCTCGCCGGACTCCTAGGTATCATCAGAAATCCTGGGACTATGCGGGTCCTCAGGGTACGTTGTTCCACGTGAACAGTTTTTTTGAATCGAACTCAAATTGTCGGTGTTCCATTGGCAGAAAAGTCTACAAGAGCTTTCCTTGGAATACATGAACACGGATCAAGCGGGAAATGATCAAACCGTTGCCCTTGAGTTGATTGAAAAATGCGTGCGTACACCTCAAATATAGATTTTAGGCATCCTCTGATACTATTTTTCTGACAATCTGTTCGCATTTTCCGTCCCTCATGTGCAGGTTCTGACTCAGTATCCGAATCTCTTCTCCGTAGGACTGAAGGCTTTTGATTCTAAAAAGAGGCTCTATTTTGTCAGGAAAGTTGTATGCCAGATGCACAGTCATAGAAGATGGAAGCATAAGATGAAGAAGAAGCAAGGGCAATCCGGCTCTCCTGATCCCGGAATTAAGAGCGACGTTATCGAATTGTCTGACTCCGACTCTGACAGTTGCACATCCAACACTACGGACCAAAGCAAAATGGCAAGTCCAACTCATATTGCTAGCAACTTTTATCTGATTTATAGTTCCTGCACATGTTTATCCTAATGCGAATTGAATCAGGAGGGACACAATGGTGTTGTGATTGCGGGTAGGCCAAAGGGTAGCAAACTCATGGGTACGTATGTGTATGTCCGTTATTTCATGATGTTTACCTTGAATCTCTCCAGTCACTGAGAGGCACGACGATCGGAAGATTATTTCGGAAGCAAGACCGCCTTGCCGTCGTCCTTCTCCCCCAGAGTCGAGCTCCAGTCACAAAACGCTCCCTGCGTACTTCAATTCGACCAATAGGACACCGAGCGAACACCTTCAACCAGCATCTCCACCTTCCTTTGAGCGCCCAAATGCTGTTCGGAGGCGGGAAACGAGATATCCCGTCGAGAGCAGGACCAGTACCCACAATTCCACAGATGAAAGGGTCGAGACTCCTCCAATTACAAGCCCAGTTCACAACTTTTTCGCAACCCCTCGACCCTCCGAACTTTCCGTTGAGACTGACTTCGAAAATTATGGCTGCGCTACCGATGACTACCTCCGTAAACTTGCTGCCTTCCCGCAAGAGAGGAGAATGCAGGTCCTGAGGGAGATCCTCGCAGGTCGTTTAGAGGATGGCCAGAGTCAGGGCGATAGAAGTCAAGGCGGCAGGCGCCTCAGGCAAATGGATCTTGTCGTCTTAGATGATGACCTCGTGACATATTTTAACGCTCACCCGCACAAATGAACCCTTCAAAACTTACGGACAGATGTATTTACATGGCTCAACTACTCAAGTACCTTTTACGTCTGTGTATTTTGGTGTATGATGTTGCACACCGCCTTTCTTCCATCATTCAATTCTCCATGAACAGACTCCGAACACTACCCAGTGCCTCATTAATTTCGACGCATGTCCAGAAGTTGTTGGGCTCTGAAGCGTAAGAAGATAGGACTATGCATTCTTGACTCGTCTGATCGAGATCAAGAACCTGCGTGCTCCGCTCTAGCTGTATACTATCAAGGCAATGAGGAAAGAGAAATTTGCACAGGGTTATCGCTTTTCACTCACATTTGTCCGACGAATGGTTCCTGATCAATCCAACTCGAAGCAACACCTAGACTGCGGGTCTCCCAGCGAGATGCATTTTCAAACGTCGAAAGGGTAATGCTATTAACTGCCATTGAGCCGCTGGCAGAAAGAAAAGTCTTGGTGCCAACGTTCTGGAAGTAGTGCCCCGTAGACGCCCATCCGACTTGTATAGCTCGCCACTGGTATAGATAAAGACCATTAGAATGAGACCATGCGCATGATGAGTCCACTAGCCTTTCGAGTATCTGCGTCAGATTTATAACCCTTTGACACTGCATAATGATCGCACAATCATGATGCTCAGCGCCTGTCTTCGAAGAGCATCGTAAGACTCACCAATAAGAGCCCCCGTCTCACAGACGTCTAGATATCCTCGAGTCTTAGTATTGACAATGTAATATGTTTGTCCGGACTTTAACTGCATGGTGGCAGATGCTTGAGAGGGTACTAAAGATGGAACGTCTTCACATTCATGAGAGGGCGGTGCAGGTGCAGACGGGTATAGCATAGTGGATGCTCCATTACGATAACAATGAAGTCGACCTGACACGATCCTTGGCAGGAAGTCAAACGACTCCAATTGTTACAGAGGCTGCGGCATGAGCCAGACACCTCGTTATTGCAGAGAGCACGTTCAATTTGGGGCTCGAGTACAATGGCTGAGGCTGGGTATATCGCTCACGCGCTGGGTAGTTGTGAGGAATCAGAAGGGTGCGGAAGGAAGGCGGAACCCACTCAGGAAGGACCGGCCCCCGCGGCCCGCCTCAGCTTGGAAGTGCGGAGTCTGTCTGACTTTGAATTGGCCGGGAACCTATCAGAGCGTTGAATGTTACCACCCTCTCATATCTTTCTCCCTCCAGAAATGCACTGTGTCAGGACCCAGGTCTACCCAACTCAGGCCAATAGTTCTTTCAGTCCGCGGCCCAACTCAAAATTGACTCAAACCCTCAACCTTTTCGCATAGTCCAGGGCTTTCCCAAGTTCGTGTATATACTCCTCGTCAATGATGGGGCATCGGCATCTGATTGGGCTCAAGTTGGTGGTTTTTATCGGGTCAGGGCTAATTATAACTTTAAACGAAGACTTCAGACGACACGGTGCTTTTCCACTCCGTTGCAGGTCCTATTTATTGTCTCCAGCATTGGCTATGTTTTGACAACTGAGAAGGACTGTTTATCGACTCGTTTGTCTTTGCTGCCACGCGTTCTCTTGACGCGTTGCCTGTGAAGTCAGATGACACGCGTCTTTTCCACTTATTTAAACCACTGGCTCCTCTCTTCGTACCGCGCCTCAGGGGCACAATTTCTCCCGACGATATCAAATCGCTCAAAGGATGAGTGAGTGTACTTTCCAGTTCTTCAATCATATGATGTTGCTCACGGCTTGCTGCTGGTTTGCTTCCCTCAGGCGATCAATTTTCCCCCAATCAATATGGATATATCAATTCTAAATCCCCCGTAAGTAGACCCCTTCCACGCTCCTACTTCGTCCTAAGACGTTAAGACGACCTTCTGTACAGCGGATTCAGCTTGTGCAGGTGCTTGGAATTGAGAAATCTCCACAAGCAAGCTCGGTTCTCACTGTGAGTCCTGGGTAGTCCTTGCACGTCTTCCTGCTGAACGCCGTCCCTCCTAACTTCACCTTCGGCGACTGCAGAGGAGGATCAGAGATCTGGTGGAAGAACATTTAAAGATTCAGCACCAGCCGAAAGAGCAGACAAAGGCGATTCGTGCTATTTGGAAACAGGTGAGTACGGTGTATCGAACTGTTGTATACAGAGGGAATTTCATTCATTTTCTTTGTTTCCAGATTCTACGTGAATATCCGGACCTCTTTTCACAGCGGAACTCCAAAGAAAGGAAGAGACGTCTGTATTTCGTTCTTCGCTTTGTTTGTTATGTCCACAATGCCCGAAGGTCGCAGAATCGAACTCTTAAAAATCAGAAGAGGAAGAAAGTACAGGCCCTGACAGCTTTCATCGATAAGCTTGAAACGGGGGATACCAGGGAAGAACCTATCGAGCTCCTTGACTCCGATTCTGAAGTTTCGGCCAGTGATGACCTGCTGCCAGTGAGTTATACGAGAGACCAATTTTAGACCTTTTACTTGTGGCACTGACCGCCTTATTCAGGAAGAATGCGGTCAGACCGTGACGATTGAGAATTTCGACGCAGCCGGTATGCCTCGCCCCGTGATAATTATTTCCTATAGACTATCCTGATGTCCAAGCAGTGAAGACCAAAAGCGAGCAAAAATCTCGGCTCAAACAGACACCTGTTTTTCGTCGTCCTTCGTCTAGGGCTGCCATTGAGCCAAGCGTCAGCTACAAAGCGATGTCGACGTATTTCAAATTTGCCAATCCGCAATTAGAAGGGGTAGACAAGTCGCAGGATGCTACGTCCATGATCTCTGGGCCTGTTCGTCCTGGCAACATGAGGGCAGCGCACGGTTGTACTATTCCGAACCGTGACATTACTTGCCCAATTCGTCCGGGCACCGAGTCTTCTGGTACGCAGAAGGCCATTGTACCCAGCTCAAATCCTCGGATGTGCTACTCTAGCGACGAAAGGTCCCTGATGCCAACTGACGCAGTGCGCAAATTCCTTAGCGCCTGCCAGCCATCCATGCATTTCCTCGCGGACGATTTCATCGAGTATGGCTGCGCAACTGAAGCTCATCTCCGCAAACTGGCCGGATTTTCCCAGGAGAAGAGGATGCTAGTTTTGAGGACGATCCTTGCAGGTCGCTTCATGAGAGATAGTCGAAAGTGTAATGACGATGACGGGAAGCTGAATAAGATGGACATTGAGATATTAGACGACGAACTAGCCAGCTATCTCGATACCTGACACGATCACGAAAATTGTTACATACTTAGGCAACAGTTAAATAAATCAACGCATCCCAGGTATACGCAATCGCGATCAGGATTCGGAGCTAGATAAGATCAACTTCTTCGGACAGGCTGTTGGTTCCGAGTCTGATAGGGGCTCGGCTCGACATGAACACTGACACTTGAAGCTGAGCGCTGAACGTTGACCTCAATGTTGCCTCACTGCTCCAAGAATGAGATCAGAGGCCATTTTCTTAACGAAATGTCTGTCGTGTTCTCGGTAATAAAGATGCCCGATGTTTCAACCTTCCTCCTGATTCCCTTCGATAAGCAGGATCCCTTGAATCATGAACAGTCATTGATGACTGAGTCGGACATGAATTCCAAGGTACTACAATATTCCGATCCCCTTGAACTATTAATTTGACTGGTGCCAAACAGAGATTAGTTCTCCCAACACATGGATATACTTCTCCTGGACTCATCCTTCTGCAGTTCCCTGGGACCTGAATCGGTGGGAGAAATGGCGGAGTTGTCGCCCATGGATGCGGTAGTTGACTCCTGAAATTTTTATAGAGACTTCTGTTGAATGAAGGACTCTACTTGGACGATCACGACCCCCTCGCGCGACGCGCTAGAATTTCGAGGACACAACCACACAAAAGCACCTGACAGGCCTTTCCTTGAGTATTAATATGCAGGCAGGAACTCGTCAATCCTCATCCGCGGCAGTTCTCGACGATCAGACATTCGAGTTCAGAAGGTCGCTTCAAGGCACCCCTCATATCTGTAAGCAGGCGTTCTTTGAATGGCGTGTTTCGTCATTCACGCATTTCATTTCTCGCCCAGAGCTTCGATGCGCAGAAGGATCAATCCCGATAGTAAAGACGAGGTAAGATACATCAGCCATTCTTCCTCCGGGTCGATGTACGAAACTACCGGTACTCACACTTGTCTGTCAATTCCCTAAGATAGTTGCGTTACGAAGAATCGCTGGTTTGTCAGACGCATCCCAAGCTTTTAAACAACTCAAAGTAAGCCTGCCCGTCTCTGGGAGAACAACCGGAACTGAACGTACTGAACCATGATTTTAGAAGACGATTCAACACTTATGCACTAAACACCTCGACGCTGATCAGACAGCAGCACCTCAGAAGAAGGGTTTGATGAGTATCGAGGGAGAAGTAAGTTTGCTAATTTCCTTTACTCTGGCACTTATCCACGTATAATTTTGGCATCGATCGATTTTCTGTGCATTTATCAATTTAGCTTGTCCAACTTCGTCCGGATCTCTTTGGCAGGGTTGGAGTCGAAGCACAGAACAGAAGACGTTTGGACATTGCCATACGAGCAGCTATTCGACTTCATAACAGGGATAGTAGGCTTCTCAGAGCGTTCAGAGGAACTGGGGAGGGAAAACGCCCGCATCAGGCTCGTGGACTGGATAAATCCAAATCCGGTGGCCCCAAATCCGGTGGTTCTCGAAATGCATCCACAAACTGCCTACCAGCCTCGATCCATCCACATACTTCCAAGGTAAGCCGTGGCATATAACGCTTCGAGGAGAAACAACCTTATTCGCAAACCACGCACGCCAAAGTGTGATATCCGAGGATATATGGAGAAGACTAGAGGAACACAGGACGTATGACGAATTTCTGAGGTTCAAGAAGGTATTTACTGACGCTTATTCCTATAGAACCAAGGGAATCCCGATCCTGATGGCGCTCCTAGCACGGCTGCACATGGCAACTCGTCCAGGCCTGTCAAAGTCAGATTTCAGATTGAAGCAAGTAGACCTGGGGCCGTCAATGTATCTGGCGCTTCTCAGGATGATAGTGGCCTATTGACTGTGCGCAGGTTTCTTGAGACGTGCCAGCCGCCTATGGGTCACTTGTTGACGAAGTTCAAGGCTTTCGGGTGCAAAAACGAGGATTATCTTCGGTCACTTTACCGGTTTTCCAGGAATAAAAGGGAAGAGGTGCTGAAGAAGATTTTACAAGAAGACCCGGTAATCAAAGGCGCGGAGGGTGCAGGTCAGGTTCGGACCAATCTGACCAAAATGGATCTCGTTGTGCTCGAGAATCAACTCGACATATTTTTCGCTGAGCGATAATTGTTCCTCTCTCCATTTCAAATATTGCTCAGGATCTAGCGTCAGTCAGTAGTTCAAGTCACCGTTATGTATTACGATTTTCATTTCACTGATTTTATGTTGGCGAATACGCCCTTTCTTCAGTACTCGGAGGACTCAACCGAACTTCGAGCGAAAGTAGCAAAAGGTAAGGTTCACCAAGGGATCATGTTTGTGGTTTTCAAAGTAGTAGTACAACACATCGAGCCACTGTGTATTTCAACAGCGGGGGGCCGAGTCATCAAAAGAAACCGTTAGAGTACGATATTCAGTACTCAAAATCCTTTATTAGCGTCAGCATAGCCCCAGAGCCCTTCTCCCTCGAACCAGTGAGTTCCACCTTGGATCTGAACGTTCATGGTAGCGGTACCTGTTTGTAAAAAGAATAATTCAGTGCTACTAGACCTTTTGAGCTCGTGTAGTAGTACGTACCAACGAACTTTGAGGAAAATGTGAAGGATCATGTTCGATGATGGATAAGTGCATACAATGTCGCCGAGACAAGGGGTCACTTACCAGGGCTTCGAGATTGCCATGCTCGGACCAAACTTCAATGTAGAGCTCATTCGAGTCGGAGAAGACGTCGACCCAGAAGTAGCTCTTCTTAGGCGGATTACGCTCCACACACCAATAGTAGACTCCTACACTGAGGTCGTCACGGAGCCGGTCCCGCGCTGTAGTACAATGAGAGTGAGCGGTGTTTTCTGTCTAGAGACAGAAAGGAAAGTCACCTGGAGCTGGAGCGGCAGACGGCCCATCGCCTCCTAGAGAAAGATTAGACTCCGATACGTAGAATAATCGATGGAGCGGCTGAATGCGTACCAACAGTCGAGACGCCCGCGAAGAAGACCCTGGCAGGGGCGCAATCCAATAAGGAGAGAGTGGTGTTCCAGTTGACATATGCCGAGGAATTGCGCTCGACGCGAGGAGTCGCCCCCAAGTTGAGCTCTTTCTTGAGGAACTCGGCATCGAGTTTGTGCTCCTTGACGGCTTTGACAAGCTTGCTGTGAAGGCCTGCGTTCGGGTGGGTGTTGGTAGTGACTGACATTGCGTCGGATTGAAGAATGAGCCACTGAACGGCTTGCTTTTATATCTCGAAATTTCAGGGTAAAAAAGAGACTTGTGTAAGGCCGTATTAGGATACGGGAAAGAAAGGCAAGGCACGTTCATCCATTGCGATTGGTGTATGGTCTCCTGAGCAGAACCGAATTGGCATCATGCGATTCGAAGAACACATATCGAGTACCTTGAAAGAGAAAACAGAATGATTGGACCCATTCCAGAAAGAGTAAAGGCTCCATGGTCGACCTGGGGTACGATTCTATCATTAGCGTTGCCCATTTGATACTAAGGTCCTGTGAATGAAAGTCTGAAACTCTATTACCTTGTGAAAAGTAGAACACCTGCTTGCTGATCGCCCATATCTGGTTGACGGACTGAATTGAACAAGTCAAGTAGGGCATTGTCCCCTATAAATAGGCCGAGCGCCAATAAAATTGGACCCCACGACTCGCCTGGAGAAGGTATTCATCTCCCAGACTTTGGCTCCTGCCTGACAGCATAGAAGTTTGGGGACCTGCCCAGTTTTCAGGCCTGAACTCTTGACCTCGCCTTGGTCTCCCTCCGACCTTGGGTCCCACCGAAGGGTATGTCAGAAGACACAATCGCCATCGATTGTTCATCTGTTCAAGCCTGACTATGGCTTTCCTTTGAGCGCCCCGGAACGTGCTTTGGACAAAGACGGAGGAGAAATTTGAATTGAGAATTTGCAGCGACCATAATAAATCAGCTTACCGTCGGGCACGGCGACCAATCGCCCAAGCTCCGGAGGGTAGCTGACTGCCGTGATTATAAATACTGTTTGGGAAGGGGACCTTCCCCGCGTCAGAGTAGGAATTGCTGGAGGAGTCGCCAATCCTGGAATTTGTCAGGACATGCCGATGTGAGAAAAACATAGGCTTGGTCTACACCAACTCCTATCTCCCATGGTGCCCAGGATTGGAACGCCTGGAAGCTTTCGTTTGACTGAGAAGATTTCGCCATAGCCCCAAAGCTAGGAAGCGCTCTGGCGCCTAACTCACGCAGCCCCAAGCATCTGCACATGTCAGCCGTTTTTATCGACAGTGTGAAAGGGTGCTTCAAAGAAAATGAAGTCTTAAACCACATCGGGAAAGAAGACCCGGAACATAGCTGTCACCGACCCTAACCAGGGAGCTGGAAACGCAAGGACTCTGTACAATTGAGGGTAAACCAGAAGCATTCGAGGAGCATGTTATTATCAAAGTCCCTCATCGGGCTGTCATTTCACTGGAGAACGACATCTTGGGAAAGGCTCTCGATTCATGGACCCAGGCAACATCCATCCGAAGAGGAGACCGTGAACGACTTCCGCAAGAAGTCAGAGAGGAGGGAAGGAGAGACAGTCCCAGGAGAGGCCGAAGGTTTTTCGAGGTAGCCTGTAGCCTAGAATACGTATCAGAGTCTCGGCTATGGTGAAATTAGGCAAAGATCCTCCATGAGTTATTGTCTTGACCCACGAAGCGATGAGCCTGCAGAATGGCGACAAATGAATCCCAGGAAACACCAGCTGTGCATCTACCGTTTGCAGAGAGGGATGACGCGTTAGGTGGCTGAGCGCTGAGCAGTGTTTTGAATTTTCGCGTTGTTGACGACGCACGTGACTTCTAAGGCGGTGCCGCTCCGAGTCTGGGCAGTGGCTAGCCTCTGAAGTCAAATCGACCGCCAACCTCATCATGGCTCTTCCTACTAAAGGCCGCGTTATACTGGAAACTACAGTTGGAGAAATTGAAATTGAGCTATGGTCAAAGGTATGATCTTCACTCAGACGACTGTAGGCCCTGAATCACCTGAAATTTCGTCCAGGAAACTCCAAAAGCGTGCAGGAACTTCATCGCGTTGTCCATGGAGGGTTTGTGAGTTCCTCTGAAACTTGGGGGTGCATTTGCTGTAACGAATCTTAGGTTACTATGATGGTGTTATTTTCCATCGGTATGTGCAAAACGGTTGGGGGCAATGTAGCACGGGAATAACGAAATACTCTTTCTCGCAAGTGTTGTTCCAGGATTCCTTGTTCAAACGGGTGACAGGACGGGCACCGGTGCTGGTGGAGAATCGTTCTATGGAGGTGCGTATTATGACTCTTGTCTCAGCAATGCCTTGCTGACTGGCTGTTAGAACCTTTCGAGGATGAAATACACCCGCGATTGCGGTTTGCCCATCGAGGGCTCGTGGGCATGGCGAACAATGGGACGAAGAATTCAAATGATTCTCAGTTCTTCATTACGCTAGGTATGTCATAGTCAATCAAGTCGTCCTGTATTGCTTGGAACTGACTGAGAGCTGGACAGATAGAGCTGATGAACTACATGGCAAGCACACACTGTTCGGACGTGTTATGGGAGATACACTATACAGTGCGTATCTGTTCTTCCTCTATATAGCTTTCCCTAATCTAACGCCGCCACAGATGTGCTGAAAATCGGAGAAATGGGTGCGTTGAGCTCTGCTACACCCTGGCATAATACTTTGCTAATCCCACGCTCTAGAACTCGATTCAGAAGGAAAACCTGTATAGTGAGCTCTAGACATACACTTTCTCCGCTGTGGTTGACGATTACCCTCCAGCCCTCCCAAAATCAAGTCAGTCCGGATCGTCGACAATCCCTTCCCCGACATCGTGCCACGTATCACAGCTGAAGAGAAGCGAGCGCAGCAACGAGCCAGAGAGCAGGCACAACGAGAAAGAGAGGAAGAGCAACGAAGGAAGGGTGCCAAGAAGTACGTCCTGTGCCTCAATTTCCTTGGCTGACTACTGAATACTGTTCAATGCAGGAACGTAAAATTACTGAGTTTCGGAGGTGATGAAGAGGCTATGGAAGAGGAAGAAGGCACCTTCAAGAAGAAACCCATTTACAGGCCCGAGCGTAGGTCTTGACCCTTCACATGTTCAGGCATGCATCTAATCATCCTTAGTTCTTGACAAGCCCGACAAGGTTGTTGCGCTGCCCGACTTCGTCTCACAGCCAAGCTCAAGTAGTCGACCGAAACCTTCCACGTCGTCAGAGGCACCCAAAGAAGCGAAAGTGAGCTGGTGACGGTAGTTCAGGGAGAGAATATCTTCTAACCACTTTTAATAGCCTGAGAAGCCTCCGAAGAAGCCAGAGACGAAGACAGAGGAGGACATCACCAAAATCCGAGAAAAACACGCTAGAGAACAATCATCTTCCGAGTACGCCCCTCCCCTTCCCCATCTTTCTCAGCTTGCCCTGGTCACTAATCACACCCACCTCACAGACAAGCCCGCAAAGCCGAAATCGAAAAAATGGAAGCCGAGATCCGCAAACTCCAAAAACGGGGCAAAGACTCGGACGACGAGGACGCAGCGCGCAAGAAGCCCAAGAAATCATATCTCGAGGAAGAGCTGGCCAAGTACGCCAAGGGCAAGGGCATCCACAAGAAGGGCAAGAAGCGGGACGAGGGCGATATCCTCGCGGCGCTGAATAGCTTTAGGGGGAAGTTGCAGAGCACGATGGCGGTGGATGAGGAGCCGGAGGAAGCTGCTGGTGCTGGTTCAGGTGCGGGTGCACCTGGGGCACAAGGTGGCGCAGGTGGACCGGGAGGAGGTGCAGCGGAGGAAGAGGGCCTTGAGGTGGACAATGACACCGGGTTCATGTCGCACCTGTTGCACTTCACGAAAGACAACACGGAGGAAGAGTCCAAGGCCGAGAGGGACTACGAGGTGATCGACCCCCGCGCGCGAGGGGCGAAAGCCAGAGAGGAGGAGCGGGAGCGGAAGAAGGCTGCTTTGAAGGCGAAAGGAGGTAGTGTGAGGGATGGGAGGTATAGGCGACATTGAGACCTCGTGTGTCGAGTGTTATTCGCATTTTGCGGTCGTTTATTGTCCAATATCTGTATTTCTCATATTGTCTGCCGAGATATGTAATTCAAGTCTCGCCTTTCGGTGCCACTCTCTAGTCCTGATACACCAAGCACGATTCGCAGAAGAAAATTCTGCATTACCAAGTACTTAGATAAGATTTTTCGTATTGTACTTGTAACCCATATTCGAGGAAAACAAGCAATGGTCATACTAGAGGTAATACAAGAAGACTAGATGAAGAAAAAGAAAAGAAACTAGTAAATAATAAGGATCGTAGGGCTTTTTGGACCTGGGGTCGTCAAGGTTGATTGAGATTGAGAATACCGCCGAACAGGTGAGCCGAGGCGGGGGAAGCAGGGTAGGGGTCTATGGCTGTGATCATGATCGATCGGGAGGGGAGGGGAGGCAAGGCGCTGCAGAGATGGAGATAACGTCGACTGCGTCGCATTAGGGTGGTAGGTAGGGACGAAGGCGAATGGCAAAGGAACGGAGGAGGGCAAAGGCAATGGGCCATGACGTATGTAGAGTAGAGTAGTAAACTCGAAACCTGAAGCGTAAAAAATCAGGTAAAAACATGTGATAATGTGTATGTATATTCGTAGAAAATGAGAGAGTAAGGGTGTGGGCGGGCAAGTCCAAGTCGGGAGGAAGGGCTGGTGTGTGTGGGGGAAGTAATCAACAAGAAATACAAATTAATTTCCAACCGCCAAGGAACAGGTGAGGGCGAGGTAAAGAAGAAGCAGAAAAGCGGTGAAGCACGGAAGAAGTCAAGGTGACGGAACTGACGAAGGTTGCTCGCCGGACTGACCGACCGATCGACTAACCACCCAACCAACCAACCGGAGTGACGTCAATCAAGTCCTCGTCGTAAACCTCGACAGCATCACCGCCAAAGCAATAAACGCACACAGCCGCCACTTCTCGTAGAAAAAGTGTCGCCACGCTGCAGCCCACCCTGGCGCCGGTGCTGCTGCACGGTTAGGGTCGTCCGGTTTAGCCAATGAGTTCGAGTTCGAGGTGTTGTTTGCCTGCGATGGGGCTTGTGCTAGCCGTCTGTGTGTTTCATGTTCTGCGGAGGGGAGGGTCATGAGACTCTCTGCGGTGCAGTCACCTGTGCGAGGAGCGAGGTGATAGGATGATAGGAAGGGAGAACGTACCGCTGTGCGTTGATGTGATTGAGGCGAATGAGGACGTTGACGATGAGACCGAGACGGGCGGCGGGTTCACAAAGTTGGGGATGGGCGGGTTGTCTGGCTTTCCTCGTTCCTTTTCACCCATGTTAGGCAGGTCGCGCATGACCGGTGTGCAGTACTGTGTGCGAGTTTATCAATCAGCAATCCGAAACACAGCTTATCCCATGGCCATCCGCATGTGAAGGACTCACTTCCGGGAACGCATCCTTGAACCGCTGCTGCGTGATATTCCAACTGTGACTCCGAGCTGCGAAAGCACGTTTGTGGGACTCGGACGATGTGACAGAACCTGTCGTCATCTCGTCGGAAAGCATAAATGAGAGCAGGCCTGTGAGGCTGTAATTATAGACATCAGTATCATGCATGATGGCGGGTGGATGACAGGATGATGGAAAAGACTCTGTGAGAGGCCGCTCATTTGGGCGGGCGTCGAAGGCAAAGAGAAAGGTGCTGAATGTGTAGGGACTAGGTCGACTCACATTGTGGCAACACTCCATGCAGGGTTCCACTTAATGTGATATGTGTCAATCAAAAGCTAGACCGCGATTGTGACGATAGGCACTCACACTGCCTGGGTGGAAGTCTGACATTGAGAAACAGATCTTCCTGTCTGGTTGGAATCTCCCCGAGGGCGTAAACATCTGAAGGGCGGCATCCCGTCAATCATGTTGATAGAAGCGGAGTCTGGAACGGTCGGAGTCACACCTTGATGCCTGGGGGTTTAAAGGGGTATTCTGGCGGGAAGAGGAGGACGCCGTGGTACTCTCCTCCAGCAAAGGGCGAGTCGGGGGGTCCGCGCTGTTATGGGGAGGTTGCTTGAGAAATACAATACGCCACAGCCGAGGATAATGATGCGTACAATTATGTAGTTCCCTGCCGGATAACCCAACCAAATCAGCATTCCTGAGCACATTTCCAGCATCCTAGGACGACGTACAAGTCAAGATATTCTTCTCATCGGGCGCAGCCCAGACGAACGGCGGAGGCTCCTTCTGCATGGCAACATATTCCTTGGAGAGCTAGATAGAGGCGATCACAGGGAAAGACGGGGGTCTCCAGTGAGCACAACGTCACGAAATGGCCCGTCATCGCGCAGGACGACGGCGAGGAGTGTCTGGACGACGTACACGTTTCTGAGCGGCCTTGCTTGCCATTATAAAGTTGGTGGTGGAGGGGAGGGAGCTGTGAATCACACGGCCAAACACAATGTGTGACATGGTATGCGGATGTGACGGTGGCCATAGCCACGTCACGCCGGTCTTTTATTCTCCTTCCGTTATCATGCTTGTGGGCGAGTCGGCGAGGATCCGGGAATTGGAGCTCGACGCCTTGAATAGGCGTATCTTCATTGTTCTTTTTGAGGTGTTGCTACACGGATTGTGAAGGAAATGCGAGGCCATTGTATTCTTCAAGCCTCGGCCCAGTGCTATCCTCAAGGATTTCTGAATAGTTTGGTTGAAGGACTCCGAGGCTGGAGATAACCTTAATGAAGTCATTCTCGTAAAGATTCTCGCGTTTATGGGAAGGAAGGTCAGAAGACGAGGGGATCCCAGTTCGTGCCACGGATTTAGCTGGACGACGCTGAGGATACGTCTACCAGGAACTTGACAGCGGTGACTCAATACTTGTACGAAGAGACCCAACTACGGTGATAACGGGTATCCTGCTACCTTGGAGAATTTCCCCACCACCCCAGTGACCCCACAATTCGCCTGAGGTTCGCGCGCGGAATACATATATTTCGCTACATGTCTGCTTCCTAAGGTTGGTCACCAAAGAAAGACGATCCGGACCCTGAGCTCAGAGCTTCCGAATCAGCAATAATTTCCAAGGATTTGTTTCGAGCTGCAGTCAGGGTAATTTTCCTTAACTCGTCGTCCATAGTTTCGCCACTGGCCCAGTTACCCCTCCTCGAACAAGAGGTTCCACAAGCGTCCATACATCCCTCTCCACCTCATCCATTCCCCTCCCAGCATCAACAGTAACCCACCTCGTCGCGCCCCTCCCCACTTTCTCATCCTCGCCCATCTCCTCAGCAATCCGATGAAATGCCTTCCTCACCCTCAACTGCATTTCCTCCTTCTCATACCTCTCCTCCCCATACCCTCCTCTCTCCTTCGCTTTCTCCGGCGTGATGTCAAAAAACAAGACCAGATCAGGCGCGGGGAGGCCCACATCCGGGCTTCTGCACCATTCGAAGGGGAGGAGAGGAGCGCCTTCGGCGTCTACCTTCGATGCTGAGAAGGCGATCCCGGAGAAGGCGTATCGATCACAGATGACTGTCGTCCCGGCCGTCAGAAGCCTTTCTATCGTAGGCCTATGGGCAAACTAAGCTGAAGGCGACAATGACTAGAAGGGCGACAAAAAGACTTACGCTAGCTCCCAGCGATTGGCAGAAAAGAGTAAATGCACGGCGTGATCGTCCAGGTCCGAGGCAGACCTCAAGTACGAGTCGATCATTTTTCCGATTGGAGTGGTCCTGTCTGTGCATAAAATCAGACGCCCGAGACGAATGATTACGAGATATAAGCGCACCTGGGAATTTTACGAGTTTAGTATCAACCCCACTTCCCTCTAGACGCTGCGCTAGCTTAGAAGTCTGCGTAGTCTTTCCAGACCGGTCAAGGCCTTCGATGACGATGAACGGCGCACGGCGGCTAGAAGTTGGGTTCGACATGGCCAATTCAACACCTATACGCAGCTCTATACAATGGCTCAGCTGAAATCCGCCGCGAGTCGTAATCGAACTGGGTATAGACGACGCCAACGGCGCGTTAGCACAAAGCGAAAGTGAGAGGCGAGATCAAGAGGCGTTTTCGATCCAAAAATAGATCCACCACCAACCGGTCCGCGGGTCGCAAGTTGCCGGTCAGCCGTCCATTAGACTTCGTCAACCTTTCATTTCAACGACGATCAGCACACTTCGAGGTCGGCCTCTGTCGGATTGCAGAGGTCAAATGGGCCTTGAGCGGAAGGTCAGTAACGAGCCTACTATGCTTGAACCTTTGAAGCGAAATGACGAACGAAATAAGCAGACGGGACTTGTCATTTCCGGGGAGGTACGTAAAGCACAAAAAATAGACACAAGAGTTCTGTCACCGTCAAAGCCCATCGCCCGCTTCCTTCGCTCAGCGTCGAGTCGGGCCAAGCCGACGACGAGGACCTCCTCAAAAATGAAACGCACATGAAAAAAGCTAAAAAGCCAAGGCACACCGCGCACCCCACCCATGCGCATCGGACGCATGACCACGCGCCAACACACTCAAGTCCGAAAACACGCCGAAAACGCTCGCCAACGCCCTCCTAACTTCCATGATATGATAATTGATATGATGAGCCCTCGTTTCTGACTAGCCTCGTCGGAGCTAAATTTGTCGGGCTTGGGCTACATATATATGAGCGAGGCGAGGGCCCAATAGCGTTAGCGTTAGCCACGTTCTGCGCTACCATCCACCCCTGCCCATTGTACTCTAGGGCTTCGTTCGGTTCCGACTTGTCCTCATTTCGCTCTTCTCTTCTTTGCCTCGACCTTGGATCCTCGACGCGCCACAGCTCGCAAGCTTTTATTGATTCCTGAACTCGAACGTGGGCTCAAGTTTGAAGATGACGAACGCACCTCCTTCCATGACGAGTGTAGAGAAAGGCGGCGGATCGAATATGGCGGAGCATGCTGGGGGATATGACAAGCACCTGGAGAGAGCGGCTGTACGGAAGCTGGATTTGACGGTGGTGCCGATATTGACTATGTTTTACCTCCTTTCTTTCCTGGTATGTCCTGCTTTTCGCTGGTCCATTTAGAACTGCAGTTGACGTATTTCTAGGATCGAGCAAACATCGGTCAGTCATAGTCATGGCCTCAAGAGAATTTGGTTGTTCTGAATTTGCGTTCTTCTGCAGGAAATGCTCGTGTTGCTGGGTTACAAAAGCAGCTCGGTCTAACAGACCACCAGTACCAAATTTGCGTAACGGTCCTCTTCGTGTATGTCGTCTGCTGCCTTGTTCCGGCCATTTTTACTGAGCAACACCTTCCAGACCATACATTCTGGCTGAACTTCCCTCAAATTTGCTTCTGCAAAGAATAGGACCCAAATTACTCATGCCAACTTTGTTGACGATATGGGGTATCATGGTGACGTTGCAAGGTGAATTCCTGAAGAATTTACGCTCAGTTTCAGAAATATTGATCACAGCATGCAGGCCTCGTAACCTCCTTCGCAGGCCTCGTAGTCGTACGAGCTCTGCTAGGTCTTTTAGAAGGACCGATGTTCCCGGGCATTGTGTTGTACTTATCAGGCTTCTACACGAGGAAGGAGTTGGCTCTCAGGTATGAGCCAATTATATTCCCTTTTCTCACCAGCTCTTCTAATACGAATATGCAAACGCCTTTTTCAGGATAGCCTTATTCTTCTCAGCTGCTTCGGTGAGTCGACCAGACACACACCGTTCTTTCTGTGCGTGCTGACGTGTGATGTGGCGTTCTTTAGCTATCGGGCGCGTTTTCTGGCTTGCTTGCTGCTGCGATTGAGAAGATGGATGGTGTTGGTGGGAGACCTGGTTGGGCTTGGATCTTCATCCTGGTACGTGATCCTCTTCTGACGCTGTTTTGAAAATAATCTGAGAAATTCTGCTCAAATCATAGGAAGGTTTATTCACCGTCGTGATGGGCATCATCGGTTTCTTCGTCCTGCCTTCGACACCTCGTGATTCAAAATTCTTAACACATGAGGAGAAAGAGTAAGAGAATAAACTCCATCCCGCTAGTCGAACATGAGGTGTTAACCTTACTTTACAGATTGATCATGGAACGACTCGAGCGAGACAGACCATACATGAAGCCAGTCGACAGCTTCAGCTTCAAAGAGGTCCTCCGCTCCCTCGCCTCACCGCACGTCCTCATGGTCTTCATCATATTTTTCATGATCGGAACGACGCTTTACGGTCTCGCTCTGTTCCTTCCCTCCATCGTCAACCAATTAGGCTTCAGCGCCACCAAGACCCAGCTGCTCAGCGTTGGTCCTTTCGCCGCCGGGTTCTTTGGTAAGTTGCGTCATACTGAGAGCAGGAGCGTTGACATTGACGGGATTGATACTAGTTTCTCTGATTGCTGCTTTCTGGTCCGATCAGTATAACTCTCGAGGAATACCGGCTGCGCTTCTGTCTACTCTGGCTATTGCTGGTTTTGCCATGTACCTACGTGCGTATCATATCCTGTTTAGCATCCGCTTTACGGCCATGCGCTGACTGCTATACGACTTGACAGGCGCCAAAGACAAATTCACCTTGTACGGCGCTCTATACCTGATGGTTCCCGGCGTATATGCCCCCGTTCCTGTCATTACAGCATGGATGGCAAACAACTCTGAACCACATTACCGTCGAGCTACTAGCGTAGCCCTGGGCTTCATTGCTACGAATTCGGTGCGTTATCGTCATCGTACCGTCTTTGAGAGGCCGAGTGAACTAATCTCTTATGTCCAGGGTGGAATCCTTAGCACCTGGAGATATCCTACGAAGGAAGGCCCAAGATTCAGAAATACGACTATCATGAACCTCACCTTGTAAGTTTGCCATTCCTCGACTACCTGTGTCGCATACCAACTCCACCCCCTTCTATCAGCACTGTCGTAGTGGTGGTATTCTCCCTACTGAACATGGCATACCTATCGCGAAGGAACAAGCAAAAAGACTTGCCTGGACGACGCGAAGAGACGTTAAGAAAATACGAAGAACACCCTGAAGGAGATAAAGATGGCTTGAAAGCCTGGGTGGATTTAGGCGACAAGCACCCTGATTTTAGATATACCTTATAGGTTTGTACGTCAGTATAATGGTAATTTCTGGATGATATTTTGGGAAATACGCTCAAGTAGGACTCGGCTTTCAGTTCGGTGGGCCCAAACGGACAGGTCATCGGCGGCACGCTGCGGACGCTGTACCTGGTCGAAAATAGGCGATGAGCGCTGAGTGCCGTCGGACAAACGTTCAAGTTGACACAGAGCGCTTTTATGTAAATTACGCTTTGCTCATGGTCCTGAACGTGTCCAACAGCTGACCTCTCGGAATATCTGTGGATCCCTTCGCACTGTCACCGGTTTTCGCCTTCACAATTAGAAAATCCAATTACACAGCGGTGTAGACGTCAGGTTGACACAACTTACCTCAGCGCAAACTTGACATTTATGGACACTTTCTCCCTATAAAAACGCGTTCAGGGAAAGCTACGTTCCTTGACCCAATTTCCATATAACCTTTACCGCCCTCCACTACCATGAAGTTCTCTGTCGTTTCTTTCCTCGTGTCGCTGGCACTGTTTTCCCCCGGACTGGCGACTCCTACTCCGCAAACGAGTACTCCAATCTCCTGTACGTCCTCATAATATCTCGCCCTCAGTGTAAATTCTGACAAGGAACCCCAGGCGGCGGGCCTGATGTAAGTTGTAACTTCTCTTCAATAAGAGTTTCTCATCCATAGCCACCCTAAATCATTGTTGAAGCGATAGGATATTTCATGTAAGTCAGGCAGTTTTTGAGACGGTATACTCTTGACAAATTTTGATCATCTGGTGCTCTCTAGGTCCTTCCGGATATCGATGCTGCCTTGGACCATTCAGTCCGTTCGAGCAGCGTTTGGGACAGTATGTCGTTCGATATTGACACCGATCTGACTGAGGGATTTACAACGACCACTTAGGTGTCAACCTGGCTTGCATGGCGCCTGCCCCTTGTAGATGCGGTCAGTGCTGGTGACTACCAGTGAGTATTGACTACTGACTTGCAGTTGAGGTCAGACTCCTTTGCTAGTACAGGCCGCGTTAAGATTCGCTCTAATCGTGGATTATAGGAAAATGTATCTAATTACTTATTGTACCAAGCCTTCCGAGTCGAGTCGAAACGAAACATCTCACTTCCCTATGTAAGGCAAACTCGGTTAATTACGCGGCTCAAGGGCATCAAGTTCACCACTGCCGCCTGACTGGGACCCTGTACGCATTTCCCGATTCAAAGTGGATCACCCCCCCTTCTCGTGAATTTATAACTCTTGCGCACTGCAAATGGGCGATATACCCCGTATCATCACAAAACTTGTGGAATTCGTCATAAGCCTCTTTGGGGGGTCCATTGCTTGTCTTTCATCAGGTCGTCAAAGTATTCCCTCTCTTCAGGGGAGTTGTTTGCACTGGGCTGGAAGTAGTTCGCAGAACCACCTCGGACTATGTTTGGAGCATGCCAACCTTGTCCAGGCCTACTCCCTTCAGCGCTAGTAGTAGCCATGCGCCCGTGCTGCCACTGAGGTCCCGCTTGAGGGAACGGGCCAATATGGCGCCAAGGGCGTGATTGGTGAGCAAGGACTGGAGGCTGCGGAGGAGGCCAAGAAGGAACTGGAGGAAGAGCGATATCGTTTTCGTGATCAGAATATGGCGGTGGAGAGTCGTCGCCATTAGAAGAATAGCCTCTGCCAGTGCTTCCTTGCTGATCTTGAAATGGTGAGGGATGTCTGTTGCGGTCAATGAAGTCCCCATCTACGAGTGTGAAGGAGGCTCCGTTGACATTCGTGTTTGTGGCTCCGTTGAACATAGAGATCGAGGTCCTTCCCCGCGAGCTCAATTCAAATCCCGTGGGTCCGGAGCTTGTGCCACTGCCAGTAAAGTCGGGAATATTGTTGGGGAAGGTTCTGTCGTATGGCCGATTTTGACGAGCAAGTGCATCGTTTTGATCGCTGTTTTGATTCAGGACGGCTTTTGAATGTTCGGAAACCATGATGACAGCTCTGAGAGAGGGAGACTGGGGAGTTATTGCCAATGTTGGGAATGCAGGTGCTGAGAGAAGGGCGAAGGACGCCCATTTTATATTTTCAGGAGAGGTGGGTGGCCTGTATCCTACTCGAGTAGAGGCCAAAGGTCAATGCATCGCCACTTGAATGGCGCTCCGTCCAGTCATCAGTGCAGAGGGCCGACGAAGCAGAAACAATTGTCAGAATGACTGGACACCTTCATTTGGTTATTACGCCCGTAGCATTGTTCCTAGGCCTATACACGGCGATCCATACCAGTGCAATGCGCAACATAAGTTTCACCTGGCCTTCAAGTTCGTCGTCATGATGCTTGACTGAACAATGCCGAGGACTCGTCAAGGAGCTAAGCAATGGGGAGTGGCAAAGCTGTCGACCAGACGATCGACTGCGGTTGATTGAAGGGACTATGGTTCATCTAGCTGACGAGAACGTGCTCCTGCAACTTTACTCTGACAAAGAAATGTAGTTTACTGTCCGATGGTCCAGTTAAGCGCCCATTGCGATTGATGTACACGGGTGTTATTACGACAAGCTCGGAGTAGAAAATGCTTTGATTATATATCGAACAGCATTCAAAGTCCAGACGTACAACATTCACCATCTACATACACCTCCGGTTTCGTTTTTTCGTTTCCAGATACAGTCAAGGTCCACCTCGACTTGAGTATGTTATTTGATATGCAATTATATACATCGATTCTGATTGAGAGATTTACGACGACCAATTAGATGTCAAATTGGCTTGTATGGCGCCTGCCCCTTATCGCTGTGGTCAGTGGCTATAGTCAGCAGCTAATGACTCGCGGCTGTGGTTGGTAATTTTGACAAAGTCCCATAGACTTCGATAGTATCATCAGCTTGTACTACTACTAGTAGCACAGGAAATTGGCATCAATATTGTACGATCACTGTTGGTCAGAGAATATAATGTGTTTTTACAAGTACTGATCAATACCAAGCATCGATGCGAAACATGCAATTCTCCTATGAAGGGCATTCCGGAATTATCTACACAAATGGGTACCAAGTCCATTACCACACCCTGATCCTGTACGAATCCTTCGGATCAAAGGATATCACCTCCCCGTCATCATCGAAACTAACTTCTGCTTGGCGAACGGCGGCACATGCTACATCATCACAAAAGTTGTTGAATTCAGCATAAGCCTCTTTGGGGGTCCACTGTTTGTCTTTCAGGATATCCCTGAAGTATTCCCGCGGTCCAGATTCGTTGTCGCCACCAATACGGACAATCCTGCCTCGGAGTGTGCGTGGTGGATCGCGGTCTTGGTGAGGGGAAGTCCCTTCGGTGCTAGCGACACTTGCGCCATGATCATGCCATGGGTAGGATGGATAAGGAGCATACGGAGGATACGTGGGACGCCAAGAAGGGCCTGGAGGAAGAGAGAAACGGGGAAAAAATGGTTCATAATAATTGTTGCCACCAGGTGAAGGATAGTTGCTTCCTTGTTGGTGTCGAGATGATGGGGCAGGTCCACCTGGAAGGTTCACGGTCCCATTTATGACATTGAACGAGCCTCCCGAGATGACTGGATTTATGGCTCCAGAGAAGAAAGATATTGTGGTTCCCCCAGAGACTGTTTCGACCCCTGCGGGTCCGGAATTCGAGCTACTGCTGTCGCGGGGAGTGTCGCGATCAGTTCTGCTGCTGTTGTTGTACGATCTACTCTGTTCGGGGAGCCCAATATCTTGAATGTCCATATTTCCGTCCCGGATGACGACGGCTCTAGAGTAATCGGAGTCCATAGTTGATGGATACGAGGGAGAGAAATTGAAGTGTGGGTGCTGAGGTTGGGAAAGCAGATGCTGAGAGAAGGGCGAAGAACGTCCATTTTATACCTTCAGGAGAGGTGGGTGGCCTGTCAGTCGAGTAGAGGCCAAAGGTCAATGCATCACCACTTGCAGGGCGTTCCGTCCAGTCATTCATGCAGAGGGCCGCGAAGAAAAAACAATTACCGGAATAATTGGATACCTTCATTTGGTCATTAGGCCCGTAGCATTGTTCCTGGGCCTGTACACGGTGCTCCATACCAGTGCAATGCGCAACAAAAGCTTCTCCTGGCCTTCGTCGTCTTGAGACTTTGATGAACAATGCCGAGGACTTGTCAGGGAGCTTAGCAATGGGGAGTGGCAAAGTTGTCGACAAAACGATTGACTGCGGTTGATTGAAGGGACTATGGTTCATCCAGCTGACGAGGACGTGCTCACATAAGCCACATAATTTTACTCTGAGAAAGAGATGTAGTTTACGGTCCGATGGTCCAGTTAAGCGCCCATTGCTATTGAGGTACACGGGTGTTATTACGACAATCTTGGAGTAAGGAATGCTTTGACTATATATCGAACCTAAAAAATACAGAAAGACATCTTCCACTACAGTATGCGGTGACAAGAGCATTCAAAGTCCAGACGTTCAACATTCGCTATCTACAGGCACCTCCGCCTTCTGTTTTCGTTTCCAGATACAGAGAAACCCATTAAGGTCCACCGTGTAATCAGGATCTGCTCCAATCCTCTTGATCAGGTCAAACGCATTGTGAATATAGAGCTTCCCTTCCTCCAAGTCGCTCTCGTAGGGGCTGGCGACCTGGAGTTCATCGACTGAATGGGAATAGTTCGAGTTCCATGAGGATGGTTGCTGTGGGGTCTGAGGCTGCGCAGAGGGAGGGGTACTAGCGTTATCAAGACTAGATGCATCGCCCTTGAAGACAGCTACCAGATCGTGCCCCTGTTGGCCCCCGCTGCTGTCCTCGCGAGGTCGGAAAGCAGCCGTGGTAGACGTGCGGTGGTCAGTTATGAAGTTCATTCCAGGACCCTGGAGCACTGCGCCGCCTGGTCCATGGTAATTGCCTCCGACCGACAACAAAGAGACTCCGCTGATTCTAACATGCCTGAGATTGCTAAAATATTGCTCGGTCCCTTCACGAGGGGCATTAGGGTCGTGAGGAAGACTCTCGTGAGGAAGACTGTCGTGAGGGAGATTGTCCCGAACTTGAAGGACCCTTCCACCATTGAAGTGGCGAACGGTATGACGAGGGGGCCGAGGAGAATTGAAAGAGCTTTGCATAACTGGCTCGGGGTTGATTTCGTTCGAGGAGCGGGAAGTGGCGGTGGCGAGCAACAGGAGGATGACTTCGCAATCGAGAAGCCAATGTCCGTTTTATACCTCCAGAGAGCACTGCGTATAATAATAGATCGAACAGGGCCAAAAAACAATGCTAAGGTGCGGACACCCGCGCTGAGATCCATAGCTGTGGCCTGTATGGATGCAATTACAAGAATGGCCGATTGTTATGACAATTGAAGGCAAAATAATGGTGGCATGGCTGAGGAACATTGTGTCGTCGGCCTAAGGCCTTCGAGCCGAGTAGTGCTCATCATACTTGAGCAATGCTGAAGTAAAAGTAGCACCGTGTGGAACATTTGGTCAGATTGGAACGAACAAAGGAGCGGAGTGGCGATGTTCAGTGGTTGTTGAGGCGAAGGAAAGCTGTTGTATTGCTGACGTAAGTGAATCTGGTAAGTCAAAGGCCAAGGATTCCGAAAATAACAAGGCCAAATATAGCGTCACTGCGTTGTCGTCATTGGGCAGCGTGTCTGGCGGCGCCGCCGTTGAACTCTTTGAACTTTGACTATCACCTGCTGGCACCATGCCAGATGCACGTCCTCCCGACGTCGACCTCGTTATTTCCTTCCGAGCGACAAAGCCAACGTCTCTTTCAAAGCAGCAGACACGGGAGGATGCAAGGAAGGCAGAGCAGCAGTACAAGAGGCTCATCGAGACACTCACTTACGCGGGGCTGAAGGCGGTCGGGAGGAGAGGGGAGTCGCTGGGACACCTTCTAATCTTTGTGACGTGTCCGCCAAAACTGGTCGAAGAGCTCGTCAGACGGGAGAGGTAGGTGCAAGTTCAACACAACATCACATTCATCCTGTCCAATTCTAATGTTTTCCGTTCCAGACATTCAGACTTCATCTCAGGCTTACCAGTAGCACCAGCAGCAAACGTAATTGCCTTATCGCCAGCGGAGCGCATTCGTCTGGTCTACACATTCATTACGTCAACGCCGTCCGATGGCGGCCTGGGCATTTCCCCTGAAGCTCCTGAATGGGACCTTGTGGAGTCTATTTTCGCGTTACACGACCGCGAGTTCAACGAAGTTTGGGTCAGAGCATGGAAGCCTCGTAATATTGCCTCCGTTCAACTAGAGCGTATCAAAGATCAATTCGGCGACGCTCTTGCCTTTTACTTTGCCTTCCTCGCCTCCTACACAAAGTTCCTCGTCTTTCCAGCAATCTTAGGTCTGATTGGACACTTCTTATTACCGCCTTATTCACCTATATACTCTGCATTGGTGTCAATCTGGTCCATCGTGTTTGTGGAATGGTGGCGCGTCCACGAACGTATTCTGTCATTGCGGTTTGGGACGCGGGGTTCTTTCAAGGTGGAGAAACATCGTGCACAATGGAAGAAAGGCTTGGCTTGGTGGCAGCGGGAATTACGCGTTCTTGCAAGCGTTCCTGTCATAATCCTCTTTGCAGCTATCCTTTCAGCGCTTCTGACGGCAATCTTTATCTTTGAAGCATTCGTCACGCAGCTCTACCAGGGCCCCGCTAAACACCTCGTTGTAAGTAGACTTCTCAACATTTTACCTGTACATCCTCTGATACCTACACATTCTCTAGACGTTCTCGCCAACACTGCTCTTTGTCGTATTGGTCCCCAGAGTGCTTGCTCTCTATCAAGCTATCGCAGTCAGGCTAACAAACTGGGAGAACCATTCCCACAAATCGACCCACACCGCTTCCCTCACCCTCAAAACCTTCGCCCTCAGCGCAGTCGTTGCCTACCTCGGCCTTGCCCTCTCGGCCTTCGTCTACGTGCCTTTCGGAGAAGGCGTCATGCGCCTCGTCCAAGCCTGGCTTTTCAGCGGACACGCAAAGACCCACGAAGGCGTCGTCGCGACAATACGTGATATCCTCAACGGCACTATAACGTCCGCGGTCAAGGATTCCAATGTCATAGTCGACTCGATGACTGGCGCACCGCCGACTGTGGGACGCGTCGCCATGTGGGATATTGATCCTACCAATGCGCGGTTGAAGCTGAACCCTGGAAGATTGAGGGATCAGATGTTCGCGTATACGGTCACAGCGCAGGTGGTCAACACCTTTACAGAGGTGGCTCTGCCGTTCCTCCTGCGGAGGATAAGTGCCTTCAGGAAGGACAGAGCCACCAACAACGGCAAGCCCAAGGGTATCGTTGCGCCTTCTTCCGGTGCCTCCAGTTCGGGATCATCCGGGAATAGCAGCACCGTGGATGGTGGCCAGACCGCGTCCTCGCCTACGCTCAAGAAGCGCGTGGTGTTTGAGGATGAGAAGGAGCGGGGAGGTCTGGTTGAACGCGCGTTTTTGGACAAGGTCCGAGAAGAGGCGGCTCTTCCTGATTACGACCTCTTCACGGATTACAATGAGATGGTGGTGCAGTTTGGGTATGTCGCGCTGTGGTCGACGATGTGGCCTCTAGCTGGAAGTGAGTTCAGATTCCTTGATCTTTTCCATAGATCTTCATGCTGACTTCCTTCCGTAGCAATGGCATTCCTAAACAACCTCTTGGAGTTACGATCAGACGCGCTGAAGATCACCATCAACAACCGTCGGCCAATACCATGTCGGACAGATACCATCGGACCTTGGCTAGACAGCCTCACGTTCCTGACCTGGCTAGGCGCGTTGACCAACTCGGCCCTCGTATATCTCTTCTCCCCACAAATGCTCCCCAAATCAGCCGAGTTCAACGTTGTTGGCAACGCGGTCCTCAAAAATGTCTCAGAGCTGCTCAACGACAGCACGGCAGCCATCCAGGAACACCTCGTCTCCGCAGCTGGCGGGCTCTCCGAAACCCCATCCGACCCTCCCGCCAACGGTTGGGGCGTGGACGGTTCCGCCTCCCCCTCGACCCTCTGGGCGACGCGCGAGCTGCTCCTCAAAGCCGCGCTCGTCGCCCTATTCGCATCACACGGGTTCATCCTCGTCCGCCTCCTCATCCGACACATCATCGAGAAGATCTTCTGGCGGGGCAGCGAGGAGGTCGCAGAGCGGGAGCGGAAGGACCGGGAGGTCAAGGTGCAGTTCCTGAAGGGCGCCGGGCCCGGTGGGTCGAGCAGTGGGCTGAGGCTTGTGGGGGATGTGAGGATTGAGAAGGAGGTTGGGGATGATGTGGGTGTTGTTAGTGGGGAGAGTGATGTGATGGGCGGTGATGAGATGGGATTTTGGGATCATGATGAGGGTGTTGATGAGATTCAGAGGATTTCGAAGGAGGCATGAAAATTGGAAATACGATACGGAATTGGGCTTCTCGTTTTCTTCGCTTCTCTTTGGTCCCTTTCTTCTGGCTTTTTTGACGAACCGTATTCTCGATGATATGATAGCGACGATTTCATTTCGATCTTCCCTAACTCTACGCGGTAACTTCTAGTGACCTGAGTAATTTTACTGCCTCTCTTTAGTCGACCATTGTAGTAGCATCCTTGATTTGCACAACTGTACACTTTTTACATAGAGTAGTCCTCTCGTATGTCGAGTCCAGATTTCAAAGACAACCATCGTAAGAGAGGATAGGGGCTAATCGGACAACTGATGACGTAACATTTGGCTGCCTCACCCTCAACCACGACCATCAACTCGATCAAACGTCCTCCAGTCTAAGCATGGCTTCAACTTCTGCTAAGGTCGACGAGAGGTGACTTCCGTGTGCATTATTGATCACGCGGCTCATACTGAACCATCAAAACTCTCAACAGTTGCATCTTCTGTCTTATCCTTCAAGGTAAAGATGAACTTCGGCCGCAGCTGACGTGAATTGAGCGAGTAGGACACGCTTTCAGGCAAGATTCCAGCTCACAAGGTTTACGAAACGGATAAGAGGTCAGTGTTCAGACATATCTTACGTGGCTTGGAGCTCATTCAGCCGAGGAAACCATAGCCTGGCTTTCCTTGACATTAATCCTGTGTCGGAGGGTCACTCGTTGGTCATACCGAAATGTAACCACCAACTCAATCCTTACGATGCGAGCTGACGGTATTGTTACAATTAGACCACGCTGTCAAGATATTAGATCTTCCTGACGAGTATCTGGCGGATATCGGTCCAATCTTGAAGAAGGTGGCAAAAGCTACGGGTACTGAACAATTCAACATCATTCAGGTGAGCATCCATGATTTAGGTCTTATATCACTTCTGACTGGTAGAACATTTGTAGAACAATGGAAAGATGGCTTTCCAGGTGATAGATCTTCTTGCCAAAGCGGAATGCTCTGCATGAGTGCTGATTTTCTTTCTTTCCTGTGACCTCAGCACGTTGACCACGTTCATTTTCACGTCGTACCCAAGCCTAGTCCAACGGAAGGGCTGGTTGTAAATATGGAGGACAATTGGCCTATCAAGAAAGTCGAGAAGGAGGAGCTGGCGAAGACGGCAGAGAAGATGATCCTCGCATTGACAGAGAATGATCAACAATAATTGGTCAGTACCTTTGAAGAGGCTCTTGATTTCTTCTTTCATCAACGAATGCGTGCTGAAAAATTACGTTGGCAGTACTTTACAAGCATCTATGGTCGGAACGACGAAAGAACACAGTGCAACGCGATTCTCGTAGAAATCACAGACAGTTGAACGGAGTGATATTTAAGAATGCTATTCCTGGCATCGACATGTAACTCCCAAAGCTCGATCGTCCTTCAGAAAGGGCAAAGGCCGACTTCTCCCAACTCGCATCTTGGACAGATGAACTCTGACTCCGAGAAAAAGCCAAAAAAAATCACTAACCTGCCCAAGGGGTTATCCTGTTGGATAGGTCCGACGCAGCACCGATATCCAGCAGGGCCTAGAGGAGATCGGTCAATGTCTGCCGTGTCATGATCATGGGACATATTAGCTCCTCACTCACATTGAAAATTCTAAGTCAGGACAACATCCAGAGTTCAGTCACGACGCTTAATCAACAGTTTGCACGTTTTCACGTACGTCAGGTCCTCCACCTAATGGTTTCATGGTGAGTACTGCTCGACCAAGGTAAAAGTAACGACCTAGACTTACAAACGAATATCGGTAGTGCACCCTGCGGCGCTGGCATTGCCAGCACTTGTGCGAAGAGTGCAGTAAAGGTGGCCAGGGAAATAATAAAGGACCTCATATTGTTGACTTCTACTGATCAACGTTCAAAGTGAGGGACAATGTATAGCAAGAGAGAAATCCCCTCAATATTTATCCTTTCAGACGTGGGGACCACCGGGTATATTACGGAAGGAGCGCTGGCTTTCTGATTCCTGAAAACAACTTCTGGGTAGATTGATACCATAGAGGACTCGGTCAAGTGGTCAGCACGTTTCCGAACGGTTCATCACAAGGGTTATATTTTTGTTGTTTTTCTTTGACTCATTCACTGTTATCAGAACTAGTGACCGTGATTTGACAACATTTACGGGATAATCATCTAGAAATCTCCACAGCTTCTTTGGATGGGTACTCAATTGTGCCATCGGACCTTCTAGAACTCCTTCATCGGCAAAAGATAGCCTTGAGGCTGGTTCAAAGGGGGCAAATACCAGTGGCACCTGGGTAGCAGCTGCTCAAGTAGAATTTGCTAAATGAGTAGCATAATTGACCCAGGAGGAAGACACGTACGTTCCGCCGACGCCTACAATAAGGGGACCGCAGCAGCGGTATCCTCCAGGGCCTTTGAGAATCGATGTTAGAGCACGTACAGCTTTCGATGTCCAGCAACAAACTTACACGAGAGATCCTACAACGCCATCGTGCCAGTTTGTAAATAGGGATTACACAAAACTTTTCAAGGATCACCCACATATGGACCTCCACCTATCAGGTATTTGTGAATATCATGCTGACGGAATATACGAATAGGACATACAGTGCAGAACACAAGTGGTCTGAGCTGCCGCAGGCGCAACGGCAGTAGCAGGGCTAGCAACAGCTTGGGAGATGAATCCAGCTGAGAGCAAGATAGCAGTGATGGAGAATTTCATTGCGCAAGAGTTGGCAATTAAGGCTGAACGGAGATTTGTCTACAAGACATCCCACTAGAAGTCAGCTTTTATACCTAGTTGGCAGCGCCTGGACAAGCACTAGACAGGTTTCTAAAAATAGGTAGGGACGGCGCTTCCGTCCAAGACTCTTTCGCGACTGGACAGTGTCCATTCATTCGCGCCCGGAGTCAGTAAATATGCGTGTCGTGCGTCAAAGAAACAAATGGGAGACGCATGCCGCTCAGGGCGTTTCTTCAATCCCCAACATTCTCCGCATTGTATCAATGGGCGCCCCAGCTCACGCTTGGCTCACGCACAGCAACAAATTCGGAAAGGCTTGGCATAACACCACTCAAGTAAACGGATACAGAACGAGTACTGCAGTATGTAATAGGGCTGCCCCTTGAAGTCTAAGTTGCTCCGCCTATCAGCGAGGGCAGGGGCCGGTTTCTCCTAGGTAGCAGCTGAATGAAGTTAAACATAACCATCGACAAGCTGTCTTCCCTTCAATGCAAGAATAGCACTCACGTTCCTCCCATGCTAGCCGAAAATGGTCCACAACAACGATATCCTGTGGGACCTAATAGTAAAGTCACATTGCGGTCAGTATAAATTTAAGAGCATAATGATATACATACAGAGGAGATCCGGATGCTTTACGAGAGTTCCTGCTCGGTTAACTGTCCAGTCAAAGATGAAGTCCTAGGGGCGTACCTCTTCACCGCCACCTGCAGAATCTTATGAGTATGGCCCTCGACACATGGGGAATGCACAATACTCACAGTGACGAACTGGTGGGGTGCCCTGAGGCGTTGGGTTGGCAAATGCCTGCGAAACAAAGACAAGAGCAGTCGCAAGAACGAAGGCAGAAATATTCATAGCGGTCAATTTCCAAGCTGGATTGAAAGAGGGAAGAGCTTTACCATCCCTTTTATGCAGACTTGACTCTTTACCGGTAAACGAACTGCTGGGATACTACTCTTAGCCATCGAATCGTGATCTCCTGCTAGGACGGATAATCCTGTTGTTAACCCCAGGTTGACATCACTTCGCGTGGTGAACGGCCTTCTCAGTGTCAGGCTCGCCACATAAAGTACTAATCCATTGAGCGTGATCAGATTCTGACTACCAGGACTCTTTCGAGACTTCTTTGAGGACCAGACTAAATGGGTTACACCGATTTGGATATTTCCTTACACCAATGGACGCTCGGGCTGACGCACAGCAACGAATGAGGAAAGGCTTGGCATACATCTCCGTCCAAATCTGATCATACCGGCCAAAGCAATACAGTACTAATACTACGACCGGCAGGAGTGAAATATTTATCCATCAAGTCGGTTCGACTCTGTCTGAGAGCGCTGCAATCAGAGAGGGCAAACGCCGGTTTCCCCTAAGTAGCAGCTAAATAAAGCTTAGCTATCATCTGCCTTAGTTCACCGCAATACCTGCACTTACGTTCCTCCCAAAGTGACTGACAGAGGTCCGCAGCAACGGTATCCTTTGGGACCTAAGGCCATAAGTCAGTATAGACGGCTGAGAAAGGAATGCATTGGTATACTTACATTGTAGACCCTTATGCATCACAAGGTTTGAGCTTTTCAGCTTTGAATTTCAGGGTAATATTATCCTCAGCACATACCAGAGTACCACCACCTATAAAATTATGAGATCGAGTTTGTCGAACATGGGAGACGCATACTCACAGTGACGGACAGGGGGCGTGTCCTGAGGCGTTGGAGTAGCAAATGCCTGAGAAACAAAGGCAAGAGCCGTCGCAAAGATTAAAGCAGAAAGTTTCATGATGAGGTGTCCGAAATGGGTTGACTGAATACGACTGAACGGTGACGAAGCTTTTTATGCAGATTCATGAGTAGAATTTTCAGGCACCTAGGTCTCACCGGAAAATGAACTGGACGCTTGTCGCAACGTTACTGTTAGCCATCGAATCTCGATTTCGTGGGACGGACAATTCTGTGGATAATAACATCTAAAATCCCCTTTGTGTTGGCCGACTAACCTCGTTCAAGTTTCAGATCGAGCGCATGAATAGCATATCTTAGTTCTATTGGACATGATCGGTTGTCATCGCCTTTCCAAGGACTATTTGTCTAAGGGTAAATGGATTTCTTCAAGTTTATTTTCTGAATATCCGTCTCGTATCCGCTTTCGTCCATTGTGTCCAGAATTTACGGGAAAAATGTGGGTTCCATGACGTCCACGACGTCCGGAAGCAAAGCCCTGTAAACTTGGGTACAGCCGAATTTGAATGTCATTTTGACCAGGTATGACCATCTCATATGATCAGGAGCAGATCCGTCGGGTGTCAATGGACAAGCCCGCTGACAAGAACGTCTCAATATCAAAGTCTGGAATGGGTACATAACTTTCAGATTGATTTATTCGCCCCATTCGCTAGCGACAACAAGGCAACAAAGGGAAAGAAAGGTGTGAAATTGACTGAGCGAATCCCATCCGAGTAACGATTCACCACGGAGACTTTGAACACCGTTTCCCCAATGATTATCCTCCAGTTGCCTTATGGGCGGCAATTTCTTGTCAAGTGCTCACTTCGTGGGAACTTTTCGGAACTTTGTAGCCTAGGGTGTTGTTGCGAGGTGAAGCTGAGATCCAGGCTTGTCCACTATAATGGGTACCACAAGTGCAGGAAAGCGAATAACGAACGTTCCTAGGGCCATCGAATCTCGTAAGTCCTTTCCAGTCAGAGGATACGTAACGCCTCTGTATCATCAGAAGGATCAGCGCCCGTAGAAAGGAAAAGGGGCATAGGTCGTCTACATCTTACAGGCATCTGCGTCTGCCAGGAGACGAAATAATTTCTGAATTGGCAATTCGAAAGGTGCATGCTGGGGTCAGCCTAACAACAGAATGTGACTCACAAGAGACTTTGTAAGATGGACAACCACATTTCCTCAAACAAGGTCTCATGTTTACTTCACGGATCTTTCCATTGACTAAACTCCGTGTAACCAGTTCCGAAGAATTCTGTCAGGCGGGACAGACTTCTCCGAGGGGACGGCAGCTTCAAGCCTATTAGTTGGAGTCTGGATTGACCGAGATCAGGCACTTACATTCCTCCGACGCCAGCGAGGATTGGACCGCAGCATTGGAACCCAGTCGGACCTGCAGATCATGATGGTTAAGCAGCGTATTCTCAGGTATAACGTGAGGTAATACCTACACTTAGGATTCTGAATTCGTGAATAGATGCGTTTTGGTAAAGATCGACGACGACTGAGATGCTGACTCTTACCGCGATTGTATCGCCTGAAAACTTGCCGTAAGATCCTCTCCCCATGGCAATATGAATTAAAATTGCGACTCACAATGAACGACACTGCTGGACCCTTGCGGAGTCGGGGAGGCCATGACCTGCGCCAATGCAGCAAAAGCAAAAGCCAGAGCAATGTGGGCGGTAAGGAGTTTCATCCTCGACGTCGTTGTGCAATATCAAGGAAGCGATAGCGATAGCCCTTTGAACAAAGGAATATATACCATTGAAATCACATTGACACTTGACTGCCTAGATGAACAGATCATCTAATTCTGGGAGCGTAGCCCTTGATGCGCCCATGGTCTACCCGAGTATATGCCATTGAAATTGGTATTCAATTATTTGTTGACTGACGCCTGACCGGCCGACCTAGCAGACAATCTATATTATTAAACGACGACGGTTTGTAAGCTTCGAATGGCGCCCAGAAAGCGTTCAGGCGCGGCCTGAAAATTCTTTAGGCTGCGCCTAAAAACCGTTGTGATGAGGCCCCTGAGGTCTGAGTCACGAGAAAGACGTGTTGGGGGCTCACGTGCATTTTTTGATCGCGTCGGACGCGTCGGATCCCAAATCCCTCCTTTGTCTTTGCTTTCACCCGACTTTCGTCGTCTTACCCTGCTGTCACAATGTCATGCCGCAGAGACGAACGACTGCACTACGTGACAGGGCACATAGTAGGCGCTACTTCTCCGGAACGGCAAGGAAGTCGGAGACATGGTTTGGTGTGAACATCGCACTGGCTTGAGGAGGCTGTTAAAACACCTTTCAGGGGGTCGCGTCGTTCACGGTCAATCTCAACCTGACCCATGCGCGATCTTGGTCGATGAACGCGTACACGCCTACTGTTCCACTGACCCACCGCGACAACAATGCAAGAAACCGGCTCTTCTTCACCACAGAGACGCGTACACAAGACGACCTTCTTTCTGGGCCTCACGATTGATACTTCGTGGCTCACGATGATCCAGCGATTATACTTTGTGAGTTTTCTGTCTTAGGGTTGGAATTCGAGCTTGCTCATGCCCGGCGTTGACCGTCACTTTTCCAGAATTGTTAGCCACCATCCCTCAGCCATCCACCGTGCTGCTCCCTATCGTTCTTTCTGTCAGCCCACCCCTCTGCCATGGACAGCCACCATGTCTGTCATCCTCCTTGCCCGCCATGGCTATCATCCTCCTCGCCCTTATAAACCTCACCTTGATGCACGATTTTCCTTGCAACCCTCGAGCATTCCTTCAAGCATTCCTGGACATGATGATTGCTTCTTTGCTTCGCTTCATGCTCCCTCATTAACACTCCTCAGCTTTACGGTACCACAATGCGCCTCCGCTCCCTCTGCTCCCTACCCTGCTGTCTCTGCTGTCCAACCCTTTGTGATTCTCACCATTCCGGACGCCTCACGACCAATGTGAGTCCGTCATGGCTTGGACGGAATGCGTGCCTAACTGTCGCCATATCAATGTATCGCCATTTGTGGGTGGTTGATGAGCTTTGCATTGTACGCAGTACGTCACTCTTTTTTCGAAGTTCTCCGAGTCTGAAAAGCGTACTCAAGGCTCTCCACTTGACTGCAGTGCATGGCAGCATGGGTCGTTCCCCCTCTTCTTTCCCCAGGAGGTGCCGTCGCTTTGAGGCATCATTGTGCTTCGGCCTATACGCACCACGGGTATACTTCTTTGGTGTCGGATGTCCTATTCTGAGTTTCATATCGTCCTTTGTAGTGAGTCGGTTGAAGCCTGTCCAACGACGACGCACTGATCCCTCCACCATCGACAGGTTGATTGTTGCCAATGTATCATTATAGACTATTTATAGATCGTCTCTTCTCCCTCAGCCCTTGCACACTTCCTGGATGTCTTCGCCGCCTCCCTGTGGGTCGTTCCACGAGCTTGAAATTGCGTAGTCATTATGGTAAGTCACTTCTTCGTTCGCTGTTTTTTCTTAGTTTTTCCGAGTCGGTTACTCCACCCCTTTCTCCCCTTCCCGTTTCTTTTCATTCATCTTTCTCTTCATTTGTGCTACGACCCGTGCGGAGCACGGGCAAACCTCTAGTAACTGGATAACTTTGTCAGGATGTGTATCACGTCTAAAGATGGTCAGCAGCCAGGAACTCGGAGCTTCTTGAGTTAGATATCAGTGAACGAGGGTATTTTCGCAAGGAGCGACTCACAAACCTGTCAGTTCCCTTCATCGGCCGACGGATATTGATCCACATTGCGTCCGCACTTCGAAAACGAGCTGTCTGTCAAGTCAGAGACAACTGGCCTTTCTAACACTCTGAGGCAGGGATAAGATAATTTATTCGAAAGAAATGAGAAAACACGAGGTCTCGCAGAGCGCGCATCAAGATATGAGTAACGAGGCAAGCGGAACGAAAGCAACACGCAAATGCAAAATTCAACCCTTAAAGCGACATGCAGCGTCGACGGCATATCATGATACGCGCGTTTGCTTCTTTGCGGTTCCGATTGTCGTGTTGTTGACCTTGAGAAAGCTCAGGACTGGCAGTCTCGGAAATCCGAAAGAAAAACATACCTTCGTTGCGAATCGGAGGGACGTCAATGATTCTTGGAGGTGAGCTGCAAGAGGCGATAAGTTGAGGACCATCAGAGTCTTGGAGTTTCCGCTTAATGAATTTTGCAAGAGGTAGGTGAGCTTAGACGAATAACTTCAGCACCTGGGACCCAAGGCATAGAGGAAAAGCCAACCTTTGAATTTCGATAAGGAATATGTTTATCACCTCCCTTTTCGCCCTTCTCCCCAAGCGCAGCGATGACGTCACCCAGAGCACTCAAGCTCTTATTGATGCTCTGCGTCTCCTTCACCCTCTCCTTATCCGCCCCATTGGCAAAGCTCACATTCAACCTCTCACTTCCAGCAAGGTCGACAAGGTTCAAGCTGCCTTCGCATCGCTCGCCGGTCCCGGCGCAGCCGTCGATGCCCACGTTCACGCCGCTGATCCTGAGGGTGAAGACGGAGTGCGAGCGAGATGAACGTTCGTTCATTAACGTAGCGGCCACGCTGCGGCGTGATTGGGCGATGGCGAGCAGAGAACGGACTTGGGATGGGGAGGAAAGAGGGACGACTTCGACGTCGGTGACGCGGGTGGCTCCTGTCTTGGGGTCGTGCTTGATTTCGTGTTTCTTCTTGTCGAACTCGCCTTTGCCAAGGAGGTCGTTAACGGTTTCGTTATACTGTCACTGACGTCAGAAAAGCTATTCTTGAACGGCTTGAACAGCGACATACTATCTCAAGAAATTGACCTTCCATCTTGTATTCCCAACCTTTGCTCTTCATATGTTCCGCGACACGGAAAACTTGCTCGACAGCGCGAGGGATCATTCCTGCACTTGTTTCCGACTGACGAAACAAATTAGACTCAGCTAGCATTACAAGAGGTTAAGCGACTTACTGGGCCGCCCTCCATGGTAAAGGACTTCCCAGAGCCAGTCTGGCCATAGGCGAAAATGCAAACGTTGTACCCATCAATACAGCTCTGAGCCAGTTGGGAGATTTCCTCGAAGACTTCCGATTGCGTTGAATCTGGCTCGAACACCTGTCAGACAGTCGTCAGTAAGTATCCGCGAGGTATCAATAACGACTTACCCTGTCGAAGGTGAAGTTGTATATTTCTTTTCGCTCCTGACCAGTGGCACTTGATGATGACGAGGAGACAACAATCTCCTTATGATCTCGTTGATCAGGGTAGGAAAGGTTCGCCTGCAACTCTTCCTTCGCTTTCTCGAAGTCGACGCTCCCGCCATCGGCGCTGCTGGCAGACGAGCTGGAGGAAGTTAACGAACCGGCATAAGTGGTCAGGTCTGAGGGTAAGACAGGTCGGACGCGACAGAACACCCGAATGTTGCCCTTCAATTCTTGTACCATGTTGTGGAGCTTCCGACGCACGAGCTCGCTCTCCATGGCCTCTTTCTTCAGGTCCTCGACTTCCTTCTGCGCTGTTTCCAGCTTAAGGGTCAGATCCGAGACTGTCCGAGAGTAAACGTCGATTTGAGATTGCAAAGCCGCTGATTGTGCTTCAAGTGCATGGTTCTGCGTTGTGAGTGAAAGATGGGCGGTGGATTGATGTGCGATAGTGTTCTTGAGAGATGACACGGTCTCTCTCTCCCTCTCCAAGTCGGCTCGACAGATTCGTAGATCTTCGTTGACTTCCCGCAATTCTCGATCCCGTTTCTTGATGTCCATCTCCAGATCCATAACCTCCATACTGTGCTTCTTCTTCAGGCTCTCAATCTCGTCAGAGAAGTGAACAAGTTCCCGGCGCTGATTGAGTTCGAGAGACTTGGCAGCGGCGAGTTCGCGAGACAGGGCAAGATGGTTGGCTTGTAGTTCGGCCACCTTGTTGCGTTCAGATTCCATATCAGACGCCAGACGTGCAGCGTCGGCGGCGCGAGCTTCTTCGATGGATGTGAGCTGGGATTGCAGGTCTTGGAATCGCTTGTCGTCTGAGGAGCGACCTGTGGTTCTTGTGGAACCTGAACCCGAAGCTACCCTGCCAGCTACCACCCTAGAGGGCCCAGTCGGCTTTTGTAACGGTTTTGAGCTCGTAGGAGGTGCGCTAGTCCCTCTCGTCGATCTTGTCAGGGTCGGTGCCTTTGGCTTTGTCAGAGGTTTTGGCACAGCAGCACCACCTGCTCCGCGAGATGTATTCAGGTTTACAGCCGTCCTAGAAGGCTGTAGAGGCCGATTAGGCCTCGTCGCGCCGACTGCTGGAAGTTTTCGTGGTTGATCCAAAGCTTCCTCTTCCTCCTCGATGATAGCTTTCCGTTTGAGACTGTTATTGGTGACTCTGGTGGGTAATGTTGGCCCAGCGTCGGCCATGATGTGTCTGTCAGGAGATGAGCTCCTTAACCGAGGTAGTCTGGACATAGCGAGCTCGTCTTTGGGTCCGTCGTCGCCGACGTTGTGGTCGTCGTTGATGTTGAACACCGTTTGATGGTCCCAACAATGCCGACGCGGTCGTCATGTGATGGCGTTTGGGTGGCGTGACCGGATTACGTACTCCACTTTCAAGCATCAGTTCTGGGAAATTTCCAAAGCTTTTCCTTCATCTACAATGGGCCACCACCCCCGTGGCGATGAAATTTGAGCCTCTACTCGATGTATACCTTCTCCATTCGACTCCCCGTATTTTTTTATCGCACTTAACGTGGTTCAGCTTATCAGAAGGTGTTTGTCTGGACTCTGGAGTTTAGGAAACCGGAGTCGTCAGCCCTCCGGCCCACTGGGAGTGTCACTCAGATGCTTCAGGCAAACTGACTGTCGATGTTATCGCTGAACAGACAAATACCTTAACATTTCTCCTCTGCAATTTCCAGGACCTTCGGAATGTAACTCCATATGACGACCTCTGTAGTCATGTTTCTTTGCGAAGCGTCTAGGTTTCAAGTTACTGTGGTCCTCTTCGTGCACTTGGTCTCTTGGCAGTAAACGGTAGAGGGACAACTTGACCGCGTATTGACGCTTCTTCTGTCATTGGCCAAGTGCGCACTTTGCGGAAGAATCTTGATCAGCAGGTGATCGAGGCGTTATTCTTACTCCCAAGGCCCAGCTCGTGCTCCACGTCAGTCAACCAAGCTACCTACCCACGACAGCACTAGCCTTGGCTCGGACCCTAGACTGATTTCCATCTCTCATACTTTGGCTTCTGGATCGCTTCTCCGATGCGCTCAGCCCTGCAAGGATATGCAAGCCGTAAAAGCTTGGCAGCGAAGCTTCTTAAAAGACGAGGTCGCGCCTAGATATGTCCCTCAGTTCGCCTCAACTTCAACCCATCGGCACCTAGTCAGAATGGCAAAAGTCTTCATTCTCTCTGTCATTCTACTCGCAGTTCAAGCCTTCGCCGCTCCAGCTCCTGAAGACGACCCTGTCTATCACTGTCAGTCCTCTAATAGCTGTGATTAACATCACAATTGACTATTAGTATTCACTCCATTGCTCGATCTCCCTAGGTGGAAACGGCGTTGTGAGTCACCTGAAGAACGATATTGGTTAAGTACGATCCGAGACTGACCTTGACGTCGTCCGACGTGCTGTAGGACACATGTGAGAACGACCCTCACCTCAAATTGGACCCCTCTTGATGCTTAATTCCTCCATACAGGCCCTAGCGCAAAATATACGTGTTGCGGACCCATTCTGCAAGGCGTAGGCGGAACGTCAGTACTCTCCATCCTGTATTTGAGCTAAAGTTGACCGTCATGGCGAATAGTTGCATTATACTCAAACCAGGAGAGGCTTGCATATTTTGAAATTCGGACATGTTCGGTCCGAGGTTGGCGGGTTTGACGTCGTAGCACTTACGCGCCGAGCACCTGTGGAAGTCAACAATCCCATTCTGACCCGCTTATTGAATATCCTTTCGGCGATCAGTCATGGAGTTTACCTCGCAACGATTTGAATGCCTTGCTCCGCAGCGTTTCAACCATTGTTTGAGGCGATGAGGTTGGATTAGCGCAACAGTAAATCTCATTTACTTGATCAGAATCAGATGCGGGCAAGCAGCCGAGCGTTACGGATTCTGCGCCCATAAGTTTGATGAGCTTTCTATTCCGCCAATGATGAACGCCGGACCTTCATATTGAGAACAGGGTTGATCGGCCTTACGAGTTACTTACGAGAATTCTTCAAAACCGTTATTGCAGCCCTGAATCGGATGAAGTGCATTGAGATGTCCGCGACAAGCCCTGCATACACGACCATGTGGACTTTGGGGTTCAGATTTCTGACCCGGACCAGGAAAACGGTAGGTTCTTAGGGTCTTGTTCACGCTCGACAGTAGTTCCGAATGTCCAATAGCACATAACGGAATCTGCCTCCAAACCACCAAGAAGGCTTCTGTCTTTCGAGAGGCATCATAGCAAGTCCCAACCCAGTCTAACAAATAACAGATAACGAACAGAGAGCACCCACGTGGGCAACCTGATAACATCCGCCAAAAATGGATCTCTTTTCCAATTTTGTAGAGTAACACGCATGGATTGCCGGCGGTCAGGTAGAAATAGACGCTGAGCACCGAATGTTAGTGGCTAAAGAGATTGAAATCGTTCTCCATAGTCTGTTCACTCATGAACGTCCCAATGAAATGGTTGTATTGACACCAGCAATGTGACATGCCTTCATCCTCATGGCGGAGCCCTAGTGGGTCGAAGGATGTCAGATGAAACAGTTTGTCGAAATTCAACAATGGCTCGAGAAGTCTTCCTGACATCTATGGGTACCTTCTAAGTCAAATGACATGGCTGGCTCCCTGCGATCTGGCATACCATGCGGACGTCTTTGTTCGGCATTTGTAACTTATTTAATTTGTCATTAGTGCAAAAAGACCTTGAGGTCCTCCCACTGTATTAACAAAACGAAGTACAAGCAACCATTAGTACTACTTGGTCTGGACGAGGCAGAGCAATCCGGGAGCACGGCAGCTAAAGTTCGGAGTGAGTGACTATTTCTTATGAAGGGCCGAATGACGTACTAGCCGCCGAGAGGCTCAGTATAAGGACCGCAGCAGTTGTAAGTAGGCGGGCCTAACAATCGAAGAGTAAGTATAGTTCAGAGAATTGGAAGGAACTTATGATGTACATCCCTACAAAATAATGTCAGTCAAACAGAACATCAATAACCTGAAAGCCACTCACGGTATGAACAGCATGGGGATCACCTGAAGATTACGAAGGTTGAGCGGTACGTCTAACCTGACAATGAGAGAACATACATCGAATAGCTGGAGTGGTGTCCTGAGGAGCAGGAGCCGGGCCTGCGAGAGCCTGAGTGGCAAAGAGCAGGGCAACGGTGGCAATGTACTTGAACTGCATGTCTTCGAATTCGAATGTGACTGGTTGATGGGTGCAAAGGCGAAGTTCTTGCCCTTCTTATAGGATTTTATCATGCCGGTAACGTCGAAAAGATCAACAAGACAGCCCTGTATTCAACTCGGTGGAATCATGCCGCCATTCTTCGGGGATATCTGCAAAATTGTGGAATGAATCGAAAGAAAGGCAGACGGACATTGGGTCCATGGATCCAGGCTGTAACGCCCAACTATTTTTGAAAGTGAGAACAACCTCGTATTGTGAGAGGCGGAAGTATCCACATGAGAGGAATTACGATTTATCCGCGTCGAGTCCTGTCCAGGGCGTACGGCATGTGATGTTCCCTGAACGTTTGAACGGAGCTACGCTGGCTAAAGCAGTGACCGTCGGCGTTGACGCGCAGTCGTACCTCAGTGGTAAAAATAGGGCGCGTCATTCAATGCTAACCGCCGAAGTGACGATCAGAAAGGCGATCTAATTAGACTTCGGGTCCCTGAATTTTACACCTGGAGTCCAGTCCTCGATACCGTACATTCCGACGTTAGCGCGAGGATTCGTTTGCTTTTTCAACTGGTAGAAATCTATTCGGTATTGCTTGCCGAAAATTGCTTTCTTCAAACTTCAGGCATCATTTCACGCCCAGAAAGATCGTATAGAGTAGCATAAATGGATATTATTATCAGATGAAGTGCTTCGACTAGCAGGTGTGAGGGCGGAACCTCTGATTAACATCAATGAAAATCAGTATCAAGCCACCAAAGGGCAGAGACCAGCTTCTCCAGCATAGCAACTTTGGAAGAAGATAGGTCAGTAGAGGTATTATTTACCGGATGTAATTCTTCAGACTTACCTCCCCAGCCCATCGACGAAAGGACCACAGCATCTGTAGCCAAAAGGGCCTGACAAATATGTTAAAGGTAAAGCAACGGATTAGAGTAAGTCCTAACAAACATTTCTAACAATGTAGTAATGAAAAGGAAATGAAGGCTTTCAGTCCATGGACCGATTAAATCACGATTGGCACTTACAAGATGAGCATCAGCCGGTCCTGAGCCTATGAGAAGCTAGTTAGAAAGGTAGGCAATATGTGTATATCCAAGGGCGTACATTTGTAAGGCGACGGGCTCAGCTGAGGAGCAGGACTAGCAGTCGCTTGAGAGACAAGGGCGACGACAGCCACAAAGACGTTGAGAGAAGCAAACTTCATCTTGTAGAGATTTTACTTCGTGTATGGGAAAAGACAAATCGCAGCTCGACGCCTTTTATTCTGCTCCACCTTACCGCACAAGGTATGTCTCCGTTGCTACATCTTCATTTCGTGCCAAACGTCTCGGTGCCAAGGGTGTGTGCAACAACTATAGATGCAACCCCTTCGGTGTTGAACATACTTGATCAAGGAGTGCGCGTTCGATTGCGCCCTGCCTGGCTGACGCCAAAACATTTTTCAGCCAGCATAGAGATGGGCGAGGTGGTAGGTAGGTGCAGTAGATAGCATCTTCAACTATGATATCTCAAATCGGTCCTATAGCAGGCAGGCAAATGAATACGTGTAACGAGTGGGCCAGATAGACCCATTAGTTGCCTAGCATGGCTACCGTTCCCTGTAGGCGATTGAGCATTGCAAGATTATTTCGCATGCTTATTGATATCCAATGACAAGGCATTCCGTGCCGCCCATGGAGGTGATTTCTGATCCGTTCTGCAAGTCGGGTAAAACATCGACACATGTATTACTCTAAAGAAAGCACCGTTTTGAGCAAACGCCACGATTTGGGCCGCGGAAACTGACCTGCTCATTTGGGGATTGCTGGATAAATCAAGCCATAGATTATGGCGGTCCGCTCACTTCGGCAGCTATCCAGCTGGTTCCAGAACCTGCCCAAATCCCATGGATATCAACAACGTCTGCGCCCATTGGCCAGAGTCTGACTGGCGCGGGCACGTCTTCTGTGTGTCCAAGACCAAGATTACCATGTTCGTTCCAGCCCCAACCCCAAACTTGGGAGCCTCCTTGATGCGAGCCTGAAGAAGGTCTAATCAGGGCGAGGACGTGTTCACTGCCACAGGCGATAGTGACGGACGTGGTTGCAGCCAAATTGAAAGGAAAATGGACAATTCCTGCTTTTGGATCGCTTTCTGCTCTCCATCCTAATTGGCTATCAGAGTTACTCCCTGAAGAATGTATTTTCCAGCCTTCTTCTCCATGAGTGACCACGTGTGTTCCGTTCCAGGTGCAGCCAACGTGAAGGATCTGAGATGCTGAAGTCTTCAAGGCGGTAACGACCTGCAGCTGCGCCTTCCTGTCAGAACCCAGACCCGTTAAGCAGTCTGAATTATATTGAATAACGGAGTGCTGAATGCCAAGAGCGCAAGCAGTGGGCGCTCGGTGATCCGGACCAGAATCGGTAGTTACAAGCCGGGGAATTGATACGAAAGGGGTACCAGCAGGGAGTCCGAGTTGTCCGTGACGAGAGGCGCCCCATCCAGCCAACACCAATGAAGAGCCAGACTGTATGCGTGCAATAATATGACGTTGCCCAGATGATATGGAGAGTACTGATATATCGGCAGATGGAAAGATGTGCTCAAAAGAGACGACATGAAAGTCTTGCGCCTTCTTCTTTCCCTTCAGCCCTCCAATGCCTAAATCGCCAAAGTCGTCGGATCCAAAAGATATCACAACGTCGCTCTTCCCTGGACAGGAAAGGACGGCATAGCTCGTTTCCCAAGTTGCGGCAATGAATTTGTAGGAATACCCGCTTAACCCTTTGGCCTCCAACGATAATTCAATTCGTCGGAACAGTGCTGATGAGGAGCCGCCCTGGGTATCTCCTTGATACCTTGATCCTAGTTGACCTTTCCGTCCATCACCGACTCCCCAGAGCGCGTTGCGCCCATCTTCCGTTTCCAATAGAATCAGCGTATGATTTGCACCTGCCGCGAAGCCCGCAATGCTTTTGGTGCCGTGAGGAAGAGATTTCGGAGGATGGCCATCAAAAGAGCATATTTGAAAGGAATGAGAGTCTTCCAAAGTACCGTTTCCTAATTGGCCTTGGGCATTTGAACCTGAAGAGAGAAGGACAAGCATGGATGAGAGTGTGAAGGTCCGGAAACGCTTGAACCAGATTGCATCGGAGCGAAATCGGAGTTTCAATACGGCAACGGACGGCATTTGGTCAAATTCTATGGAGGGCAAAGCTTTTTCAAGTCTAATTTGTAGCAGACGTGTGGTACACCCAAAACTATGGATGGAAGGGAAAAGTAAATCGGGAATTGTAAATCATATCGGATTATCATGGGTCAAAAATATTCACCGCCGTCGTTTTGTCCTACCCGATGGCTTACTAGGCGTGGCAGTCAACGCGAGCTCGTCATCGCTGTCCTCAACGACATCTGAGTCGACACCAGCACTCTCTGCGCCAGAGGCACTACTCGTACCACTACCCTTCATGGGGTTCAGATACGTGATATCCGGCGAGCTGTCCATCATCCATTCCTCTTCAGCATCCTCGTCCTCCTCTGACTGCTTCGTCATTGGCAATAAACCATTGGAAGCGTTCCCTCCTGCAGCCGGAGGTGCCAGTGTGAAGTTGGGTCGTCCAAAAGAGATGGTCTTCATAGGTGCTGGTGCTGGCGGACGTGGTTTGACAGGTGTTTCTTCCACCAGAGTTACCCCGAGATCGGGACCTTTGGACTTGGGCGGAGGGGCAGGTGCCTCAGTCTTGACCGACCTCGCTTCTGCCTGCTGTAGCTTTGGCTTAGGTTTGAACACCCTCGACATGCTGACCTCCTTGTTGAGGATACGCTTTTTGGATGCGGCGTTGCTGGCCTTCTCTCTTTCTTCTCGTTCTTGCGCTAGCGATATAGAAAGAGAGCGCGAACGAGAACGAGAGAGGGTACGGGAGGTACTGGTGGTTGTCGTAATCTTGGATTTGGAACTCATTCGTGAGGATGTGGATAGTGTTGGGGAAGGAAGGCGGGAGGAAGAAGGCGCTTTGGAGAACGTTCTGGTCTGAGCAGGAACTGGTTGCTCCGGTGAATCGTCTTCTTCGTCAGAGAATGGCGAACTTGGCCAGACTTTCGCCCGGAGCGCCGCACAGACTTCAGGTAGAATTGACTTGAATCTAGTTGCGACCGATTAGTGACTTCAAATGATAGCCAGACAAATTACAACTTACTCTCGTTCTACAAGGTCCTCAGCGAAGGCTTGAGTCCAGTGGCGGTCCCCAGTATTGCTATTAGAGCGATCCAGACTCCCCAGCAATTGCCACATAGCCAATTTGTCCATGAACCCTTCGAGGAAGTCCTCAGTACGCGGGGGAGATTCGTCACGCAGTGAACGTTTTCTCTTCTTCTTGGCTGGTGGTGGAGGACCTGGCAAAGACAATTTATAGCAATAGAGCAGTATTTGTATCTGGACCCTAGAGAGAGGAGTTCTTCAGGTCTGGTCGTCATAAATGCACGAAGGAACTCACTCTCGTCTTTCCATTCGCTCCATATACTTCTGCCGCCATTCTTCATTGACCCAAGGGCCTTCTGCATCCTCCAGAGCTTCAGCAGGCCGCTCAACACCCTTTTCGTGAGTCAACGCATACCACATCATCGTTTCTTCCATCTCACCGGCTCCACCTCCGTTGGCGAGGATCTGTGGGAGCTCTACGTGATATTTATTGGATGCCAGACGCGTAGTGAGCAGCAGTGGCTCCAAAAACGCGTGCATTGGATGGACAGTCGCGTCCGAAGAGGTTGAAGGCACCTTGATCCGTCGCAATGATGGTACAAGCAAATGCAATGGCATTATCGACTAAATTTGTTGTCAGTAAGGATAAGATCGTGCACAGGTCAAGCAGACGGCTCACCTCCGGCAGCCATAGGAACTGAAGGTACGTTCTGGCCACATATTGTTCTAAAGGCTCGGCTTGAACAGAAAACGGGTATTCTGTTGAGATTGACTTCTCCTGGTTGGCAGTCCAGTTGGCGATTTTCCTGGCGTCAAATCTGTATGGCGTCTCCGCAAGTACAGCCATAGTTATTGGTCGTCCAGCAGCCAATTATAAGCCGTGAGGAGCATAATAAAGGGGAAAGTGGTGGGTGGTCGTCGCTGCCAGCGACGATGACGGCCCATTGTGATGTCACGTGTTGTTGATTTCCAGGGCAAGCGCCAAATATTGGCTCGGTCGTGCGCGTCCCAGTTTTCGTTGTCGACTTGACACCGACGACGACCATGGCTGCGAAGTCGAAAGCCAGGTATATTTTCTGCCAGTTCTCTTAGGAAGGTATAGCTCACATACCACTACGCAGGACAATGATTGTTCGCCTGATATCCAC